>LAPY01000701.1:124946-138382 GCA_000970635.1 Eragrostis tef
CGGGGGGTGGTTGGGGATACATTTCAAATGACCCCAAGACCAAGTGCACCTAGTAACATGAGTACATAAGAACAAGACAACACGTTTGCTCAGCTGTCTTGAAAATTTAATTAGAATTACGACGTGAAAGATTCCTCTTTAATAACAAGAAAGGGTAGTTCAGAACCAGAGGCGCGGAGAAGCCATTGAACCTGGGTTGCCCCAATATATAGAAGTGAAAACGGATCGAATACGAGCGGATAGTGCACATCCTGTATCCTATCCTATATTTTTTTTACTCGGATCCGGAGTCGGAACGGATAGTCTCGGATAATTATTTCTGCATCTCATACCCTGTCAATTCGGAGTCGGACACGGATATTATCATGATGTTTAAAAGGATGAAAAATAAAAGTTAAAGAAATAATTAGAGTAAAGAAAGACATATTAACCATTGATATACATGATAAAGAGCAAATTACTCAGATCACATGATACTCGGATTCGGGACGGATATCACTCATCCCGTATCCTATCCCGCAAATATTTTTCGGACTCGAACTCGGACACAGATAGTGCCGGGTAATTATTGATGCATCCTGTATTTGCCCATATTAATTTTTTTCGGATTCGGCAGTAGGTCAGGCGGATATTATCCGTCCCGTTTTCACTCCTACCAATATATAGTTTGAGGAGTTGGAAGTTTAATTTGTAGCCTGATGCAGTGATGCTACATGTTACTTGGTAGGGGACCAAACATATACTACTAATCCAAAATGAACCATTTTAAGCAGCAGCACTAGCATCGCTCGACGACATGCCAACAACATTTTGCTCGTCCGCCGTTCAACCATGACCTAGGTACATGGACATTATTTCGATCTTTCTCTAAACACGCCACTTGCGTGCCATCTGCAATTTGCAGTTTTAAATCCCCTTGCCTGATCACCTCCAAGTGTGGAGATGCCAAACTGCACCTTCCTGTTCACATGATGACATCGTATTAGGCAGCCCCGTGCTGAGGTCAGGCATGTTCGTCAGTTTGTGAGAATAGTGACTAAAAGGAAAATTTTGGACGTGTGTCAGGGTTAGGTTTGGCTACGACAAAAGAGGGGGAACGAAGTCGAGGGGTTCCTCACTGGGTTTGTTGTCGCAGTTCAGTTCAGTATCGTACAGTTGATGAGAGTAACTAGGCCATCATGTGACAGCATGCATCGTTCTTTTCATGAACCGAGAGACGCCCGGTTATCATGCGCGTGGGAGTATCAATCTCTCTGCACGTACTTCAGAACACGCGGCGGTCTGTAATCGAATTGGCCAAACGTAGAAAGCCTTTTAAACGTGGATACCAACGTCACTCTCTCCGTATATAGTAGTATTTGAGATTTGAGAAATCGGAGGTCTGTCGTGAGGAATCGAATCATAGGCGGTCCCTAATCAAATGTACTGACGCCGAAACCTATTAAACATGAATGCATGCCCGGCGTGGCTCGGCAGTTTGCACATGCTTCAGATGTCTTTCTTTCTCTGTTTCGAGGAAACTGGGGATGGTTCCTGACAAAAATGGCTACAAACATAAACGCGTGCAAAAACCTGTTAAACGTGGAAGAGTTGGGGAACTCCGGCACGCAGAACTTACCCGAGGAATCTACAGATCATATATTTCTTAAAAGACAAGCCTTATGTACGTTCAAGATAACACATGGCACCGCATCGCAAGTGATTCATGAACGATCGGCAGTGTCCTGGACAGCTAGAGGGCAGGGAGGGCAGACATTCTTCCGACCAGAGCGTCCGACTGAAAATCATGCCGTTGACAGCATGCATGCATGACATCAGCTGAATCATCGGATAGCCAGTAATACAGTCGGACGGTGTGGTCGCACAAGTAAGACGTAGGCACAGCATTTCCCCTCTCTGTATGTGTTATGCCTTCGTCGCGCGCAAAAGCCCAGAACAGCGCACAGCCCAACTAAAAGCGGCCAGCCGCCCCAAGAGCCCACAATGCGAGCGCATCAAACTCATCAATGCGCACGAATGTCACTCAAAAAAAAATCAATGCGCACGAATGTTGTCAAAGCCACTGATGCAGCATTCTCTCAGTTGGGGAGATGACGTCATAGCATTCATCTTCCACATCACCAAAGTGGCATGTGAGAGTAAAACAGTCGGTGTCTTCAGAGGCGGCTAGGATTAATCAAAAGAAACCATTATAGCTGGAAGTTATCTGATGTCTCTATGTTAATCTTAACAAATTCTCAAAAGATGCATAAGCAAAATTTTTAGTTCTTGATTTTGATGTTTAACAAACGACAGCCGACTAATTTACTACCATGGTCTTTTTCCTCTATTACTGTGTAAAAATCACGAGCCCGAAAAAAATGTCTTGGCCTAGTGACTAAAACACCCGAGTAGCACCTTAATAAATTTTTTTTGCGAGGAATACGTATAACGAAATTGTTTTAGTTGTCTCATAGTAATTGCATCTTCCTTTAATTTATGAATGAGAAAAGGAATATTTATAAGTTGCATGATAATTACAACTCATACAATAGTGCGTAAGACGTCTCATACTCCTAAATTTTAGCGCTTGAGGTGGTTTCTTTACGAAACAATCGTGTCTTTTTCTTTTCTTTCTCTATCTCTCTTTTACCTTATTAAAAATACTACGTAACGTTGCATAAAACGACTTTTAAGACTGACTATATGTAGCGTTGTATCTGTTATAAAATTGCTAATAAAGCGACTTTTGAGACCGCCTATATGTAGGTTTGTACCTGTCATAAAATTGCTAATAAATGCAGATGCATAAGAGTTGATAGGCGTGTTATCAAATTCACTGTGCACAACAACCTTGGTCCATGCCCGCCCGCACGCAGGCTGTGGCACACACGCGCCCGTGCCTCTTGCATCGATGGATCTCCACCGCTGCCGCTGAATGTATCGCGCAGCTCTGGCCCGACCGAACGCTGTGCGGCCGGTGCGAAAGCAGCGCATATCTGAGCGCGGAACTTCTCCGAGCAGTGGAGGGCTTGTACTAGCAGTCTGTACGTGGACTGCAGTCATGACACTAGCACGGGCACTGGCAGATCGACTGCTTTCGCTCTCGAGCAAGCCGCTTCTTTTGGAGAAAGAAAGGCAAAAGGGGGAAGATATGAGCTCAACCCCACTCGTTTCTGCACCGCGACCGTGCGCGCTTCCTTCCGTGCCAAGTTATGCACGGAGCCCATGCAGATGCGCGCTTGATCGATCGATCGAACCGCTGCATGTGCAAACGTGAGGTAAAGTGCCCAGCTAGCGAACCTAGCTGTACTTATGCGTCCTTTCTTTTCCCACTGTGCCCAGAAACACGTATGTACGTACAGGCATCGAGCCCACAGACCAGAGTATGTTTTCCGTTGCAATTATGGGTGCCTGAACTGAACAAATCGATTGCCAGTCACTGATGATCGAGGAAAAGGGGTTGTTTAATTCTCACTGCAATTCTGCAAGGCGCGACGGCGCATGAGGCCAGTCTCCGCAGAAGCGATCAGCTGGCCGGCATCGCAACGGGTAGATGTGATGGTGCCGTATGTTTTCCGTGGAATAATTTTCTACAGCAAACGTCTGTAATCTTGTAGTAGTATTCATCACTGTCAGTGATCGACTCATTTCCGTGGTTGTCTTGCATCATCTAGTTTTGGCATTATTACCCCATTAAACCACGGATCATCACAGCAGTGATGACACATGATCATGTCGAATGATACATGGAACACTGCTCCTTCCTCGGTGGGGGATACCAGCACATCATCACCTGATCACTTGCCGTGGGGAGCAAAGCTTTCCCTAAATAACTCGCACCCAGCTTTCCATTTGGCTACCTAGCTAGTAGATGCGCGTAGGTAGGTAGTACTCGACCATCGCCGTGTCAGTTGCCTTCGCTTTCTCGTGCCCCGCTCTCTGCGCATGCGGCCCCTCAAGAACTTGCTTGGATATGAAGACTGATGAGTTGATCTTGGTGTATTTGTTGTACTACAGATAGCAGTCGACAGAACGGGTCTCGTGAACATAAACTACAAGCCAGATTAGGCTGATGTTAGTTACTCTATGGCAGATCTTGAAATGGTCATACGAGGAGCAAATCTTTAGAAAAGGAAATATATAGATATTAAAATATGATCAATACGTTTTTTTTCCTATTTGCTTTCTGGCATTCAATCGATCCAGTTTATAATTTCTAAATGTAGCTTTGTTAGTATTATTGGTTTCCGACAGCATCAGGAAAGTTTGGCAGTGCATGCATGTGATGGTTTCTATTTCTTTTCTTTCTCGCGCCAGGTAATATTCCTGAAAACTCCATTGGGCAGCTTCGTTCCCCATGCTATGCATAGGTAGCTTGTCAAGTAAGACCAGCCAAGAGCAAATATAGCTTCTCAAATAAGCCCAGCCAAGAGCAAAGTCAGGATAGGTTAACTGACACTTATGCTAGCTTCTCCAGTAAGCCCCGGATCGCTAACTAATCAAACTTTTGTCATTGAAATATTTTCCAATTTGCATGTTTGAACATATTTGGATCACTGCTGCTCTGTAACGAGCTCAACTTTATTACGTACTCCCAGATTTGTCCCAGCCCGTATGTGAACGATCGAGCCGGACTAGAAAAGCAGGGCATCGAAGAAGTACACGCTTTGTTAAAGGAGGCTGGCGAGTAGTGGCATGACACCTAAGCATGCGCGTCCTCCAAATCGCGAGCCCCAACCCTTTCTCCACGGCCAGTGACCCTTGCTTGCGTGTGACCGTGTAACAGCGTTCTACACTGCGCAGGCCTTTCCCACTCCATCTGGAGACTCCGCGCCACTATATATACAACCCCACTTGCTTACGCATCGCCCTCTCCCTCCCCATCGAAGCCGCGAGACACTGACGCAGAAGAAGATCTAAGCGCGAACAGTGATGGTCAAGAACCCGAGCAATGGCGTTGCCACGGCGACTGCCTTCGTGGACGACAAGGCCAGGCCGGAGAGCGTAGGCGGCGGCAAGGCGGCGACGAGTCGTGGGTGTCGGAGATCAGGGCGCCCAACCAGAAGCGCCGGATCTGGCTCGGCTCCTACGCCACGCCGGAGGCAGCCGCGCGCGCCTACGACGCCGCGCTGCTCTGCCTCAAGGGCTCCGACGCCGTCCTCAACTTCCCCTCCTCCTCGTCCACGTCGTCCTCCTCCAAGACGTCGTCCCGCAACGTTGACACTCGCGGCGGCCACTCGGTCGACCCNNNNTCGTCATCGCCGGCAGCATGGACGACAGGTGCTCGTCCAGCGCCGGCGCGACCACGCCGACGTCGACGGCCTCGCTGTCCACGCCGGTGAGCGCTGATCGCGGTGGTCATCAGGAGCACGCGACGCCGTCTTCGTCTTCCGCCGCGGTCACCAGCACCGGCTCGTCGGTAGCGCAGGGCGAGGAGCTGTGGACAGACATTCTTGACGCGTTCGCGTCGCCCAAGTGCATGGATCTGATGGCCGCCGGCGCCGCGGCGTTCGCGTCGACGTGGGAGGAGCCCGAGGACGACGGCGAGCTGATGAGGCTGTGGAGCTTCTGCTAGGCCTAGCTAGGAGACCAATCAAATGTGCATGCATCGTTCCATTACAATTTCTTCTCCCATGTCAGCATTGCAGCTAGCCTAGGTGCATGCATGCCTTTTTTTTCCCCAAAAGATTCTTTCATTTTTTGTTTAATTACTTGATAAATCAAAGGATAAAGTTATCAAATCCTTGGTACTACACTGAAATGTAAGAAGTGGTGAGTGAGTGTGAGCGAGCATTGGATACTTGCTGGGTTTGCCCATTTTTGTTTCACCTAATCACTTTCGTGATTACTTAATTTAGTCAGAAAGTGCTCGGAAGGACGCGCTTTGTGTCTCCTCTGAAGGCTTCGTGCCTAAGCAGTTTGCACGCTAGCTGTACTGCTGATCTATCATAGTTTTTGGTGCTGTAAAGGTGAATACATGCACTGCCTTCGATCTCGTATGTTGCTTAGATTCTGTGACAACCGTGGGTCCTTTTTTCTTCTCGAATATACAGTCGAGAACTACTTACTCTTTGTATGAACGAGAAGGGAAAAAAAAGCTGAAGTCATGTTACGTACAACGCGTGGATGAGACGCACACATCTCTTTCTTCCTAGAGAGCAAAACGAACGGCATTGGACGTCCATCCATGAACAGCTAGGTCATAACATGCAAATCAGAAGACCAAGATGATGCGCTCCGTCGATGACCCGGCGGCAGAAGTGACCTGATTGTTTCTTATAAAAGCAAAAATAAACGACGAAATTCTCGCGAACACATTCCATGTTCGCTGCATTAATGCTGCAAACCGTTAATTATGTGGAGAGTCCTTGTTTAGGATTAATAAACATAGGATTGCCCATGTCGGCAAGTGTTCAAACAAGCTAGGAGGTACACGTGTCCGTCGTAAAGCTTCGCATCGAATGGCGACTGAATTGACTACACAGGAAACAATGGATGTAGACAGAAGGATGCATGTTCTGCACAGCTCAACAAGAGGGGAAATATTAATTGTTGTTACGAACTTTTTTTTTAGATCTCGATCCTTCTCATAGTAGACCTCCTATGATTGAGATGACGCTTTACATTGATCGGAATCTACTAAATACTAGCTAGGCAATCAAACTCCAAAAAATTACCTCAAATATCATATCACTGATTCCATTTGCAGTGGGAAAAAAAAAAGCTCAGAAGGCTCTTATAAAACATTGTGCAACTAAAATGGTAAGCAAGATAGATGTAACGCGCGTCTTGGTTCCAACACTTCTGATTTGCTCTGAAAGAATGAACGTCAGCCCTAGCTGATACAAGTGTGATTGAATCCACCACAGGGATCAAGAAGACACAAGAACGTGCCACCATAAGCTCACGCCATTTTCTCTGAATGTGAATTTTGGGATAAACTAGTTCCATTTCTGACAATTCTAGTTACAAATGTAAAGTTCACAGGGCAAAAGAGTGTGTTCGCTGCAAAATCAAACTTACAACAGAGCCAAGAACTAAGGTCCAATGAACAAACATTTGGATCTGGAACAAACATCAGCAGGATGAATTGATCCTCACTCCTCAATGCTGAATCTCTGCATTCAAGTTTTCAGCGTATATATTTGTCCCTTCATGGCTTGTTGAGTATATGCTCAGGGGAAATATGCACTTTGTTTTGTGACCATTGTCGCCTGTGTCTGAGGGCCATTGGGTACAGATTCTTCCAGCCGTTCTGGGCTTTGGACATGAAATCGCCGGACAGTTCAGCTTGGCCAGACTAAGAAGTCATGCACTCTCAGGCTGATCTGATGCTTCATCCTTCTGTGTCTTAAGGTCCTCACTCAGATCAATTGTAGATTGTTGGGGAATTTGTTCAGGCCCTGATGTGTTGACTACCTCTGAATGAATGTTTTCACTTGTAATGGTTTTGCTGATTCCTTCACTGTCTACTGGGTTATTTACCACACTCTCCACATTTTTTTCGACTTCCTCAGGTACCACGAGTTCAGATGCCGTTTGCTCACTCTGAACAAGAGCGGTTTCAGGGTTGACACCCATACCCTGTGAAAGCGCTACATACCTGAGTACTAGTTGCTTGTAGGAATTCAAAAGGTTTTCTACATCAACAACAGTCAGATCACCAGCCCGGGCAAATAGGAACGGATACTCCAGGAATTTTTTGTTCAAGTCATCGCTGTTCAGTAGTTCAGTAGCTCCTTTCTTCTCCAAATCAGAAATGGATTGCACCCGTTCAACTGGTTTGCCACTCACAGTCACATCACTGTCCCTTCTCATGTCCTGTCCGGGCCCTTGAATGTGATCTTTCAAGGATAAGCTGACATCAGAATTCCGGTTACCTGTAAGATTTTGTGGTCTACGGTCTTGGACACCAAGATTGGCTTGATTATCCTGGTTTTCCGAGTCAGCTGATAATCCCAACAAGCGTTCCCTTGCCCACTCCATCTTCCTTTGGAAGTCTAGCTCATTCATGGATAATGATTCCCCATCAATGTTCCATATGAATGACTCAGCAGACAGTATGTTTGTAAAGAAGTATTGAGCTTCTGACACCAGTCGTGTTTCCCGTCTGTATCTCTGTATGTATAATAGATTTGAGTGTAGCTGAGGAGGATTTGCCTGCACTACGAACAAAATGTGTTTCATTATGATGATCCTTACCAAAAATATATATCACACCAACGATCTATAGAAAATTTGGAAACCCACAAAAAAACGTATCCTAACACTGTACTCCATGTATCAAAATTACTAAAGCTACATACTAGCCATGCAAACCGTTAACGCAACAGCATATTTGTCAGTTATTGTTTTCAGATAACAACAGTAAATTCTCAAGAGTCAATCCAAACTCCTGCAGAAGGGACGAAGGCTTCTCGTTGGCCAAGCAAAACTATCCTGGCACCTATACATAGGGGTTCAAATTGGTGACCCTTAGGGTCACCTCCGACCCTTTTTAGTTCAATCAAATGAACTAGATTTTCAAAATGAGCTCTCATTTTGACAATCTAGTTCATTTGGTTGAACTAAAGAGGGTCGGAGGTTACCCTAAGGAGCACCTATTTACAGCCCTACCTATACATGATACCCCAACCAAGAAAATCACTCATCCAACATCATTTTGACATGATGTTCTCTTATGTTGCTTCAATATTACTCTAGTATGAACTAATGGCTCCTTTTTCGAAAGTAAATCTTTTCAAGATTCCTAGATAAATAGGTTGCTATTGGAAGTACAAATCTCCTTGCAAGCAAAGCACACGTGGATCCTTGCTAGAAGCTATTGCTCATATTAATGCAAAATTACAGCATAACAGTAGCTCACTACTGGGTTTACAAATACAGAAGAGGCATCGAAATAGGTACAGCCGTACAGTACCAGAGGGAAAAGTTAGGCTGAAGAGTGATCTGACACACTAAGGGGCCCCTCACGTGAGACATATCCAACACTTCAGATACCATCTGACCAGCAGCAACCGTCTGCTGATACTTTTCCAATGCATATTGAAGTCAAGAAAATTCAACCAAGCAGTCAATGGCATTCTTCACCCAATAAAGCACAAATAATAACACAACACCAGCAACATCAGATATTTCCTTCAAGATGAAGAACGCCTATGTGATAAAATATCACCAACCATGAATTTATCTATATGCGTAAAAGTTGTAAACAATACCTTTATTGTGACATAAATGAGGACAGGGAGGAATTCGTCAGCTCCAGGGGGGTTATCATTGGATATGACAGAAGCATTCAGAAGTAAGTTATTGATGACTTTACAACAGTTCAGGATGCAAGCAAGCTTATCTCTTGGGGCCTTATACAAATTTATCTTCTGAAGCTCCTTCTGCGCAAGCTGTATAAGAAGTGGGTGAAGTATTAGTGAATTACACCTACATGAAGTGTCCTAAGGTCTATCTAAACAAATGGCTAGACTAGTAGGCAGCAGTGCATGTTGGCCCTAATTTGACGATTTGGCACGACAACGAATTATGCAAGTTCATGTTGTTATCAAACCAAAACTGTACTTCACTACTCCTTGAAGACGGTGGGTTGCAGCAGCAGGATATAAATGTCAGAAATGCACCGTAGCAGTGGAATAAGTGAACGAACTGCCAATCAAACAGTTTTTTCACCTGCATACTTCACGTAGACAGCAACTAGTACAGTGCTATCGCAGTTCAATTTCAGCCCGAAAATTTTCAGGAGCGTGGCTAACTACCTAGAAGTGCTGCAGTCAATCCAGTGAAATACAAATCACAATAACGATGAAAGATGACTTGCGCACCAGCCATGATGTTTCATTCTGATACTCAGGTTTTATGTCCAAGTTTTCAGGCCTTATGAACTGCTGTAGCAGAGACATCTTCTCAAAAAGTTCTTCGTCACTCTTCACATCTTCTGGGACCGAAGCAAATACCCGATTAAAGAGCTTGGTCATAACATACTTCTCGAGTCCCTAAATGCACATCAAATAAAGCCAAATTTTGTTATAGGTTACAAGAAACAACAGAGTCTATCACAACCATACAAGGTAGATACATGCATACAACATCATGAGATGATAAACTAGAGAGTGAAGTTCTAGTGCTAGTTGCAGAGAAAGAAAATTACCTCACCAGCACTCTCTAGTTCTTCCTCGGAACTGCCAGCCCAAGGAGTATGGGCTCTGAAAGCACCTTCCATGTTTTGAAGGAACTCTTGAACAGCTGCACTATCTTTCTCTGGATCAGGAGCTCTATTTGAGAATGTCACGATAAATCTGTATACAGGAACATAATTAAATTATTGTCAAACATTTAGAACAGACCTACATGAATGTCAAGTTTTAATTGGTCCTAGGTCCTGAGCCCAATATGAAAAAGAAGGCATCCTGCATAAAGTTATATTTAGAACACTCAAGTATACCCAATAATTTCTGCAGTATTTATTCACGATTTTGGGCATGTATCGTCATTAGTGCATATGCTCCAGACAATGACTGCGAGGCAGCTCAAAATTACACCTTGATTTTTGCATCGGCAGCAGCCACTATGGATAAAGACAAGCCGTACACTGTTCCTAATTTGGCAACAAAGATTTTTCTTGGATTTGCTAACTAGATAAGCAGTTTAAACTCTGTACACTTAACAGATACTCCTTTATTTTCTACCCAAATGTAGCAGCCTTCTACCAAAGCTGAAGCATACACATAATCAAGTAGGCTTCCTCTACATTTCAAATTCTCATGCATAACTTCTTAACATTGTGTGACATTTCGGTATGCGTTTACAGCGCGTCCATGCAATCCAAGTGCACTACAACTTACACCCCGAGATGGCACAAGATGGAATGTCATTCGACTCCAGCTCTAACCTACCCAAATGATGGTTAGAGAAGGATGACGAGCCAGTATCAACCATAGGTTGACCCCTCCAGACAAACCGATTGCCCCAATCATGTTGCCAGAAGCGCGAGCTGACATTCCCGGAGCACATAAACGGATTCGCCATCAATCTGTGCTCAAAGCACCCCCAATTTGTACTAAGTTCGCGAAATACCCCACCTCGCACTGATTCAAACTACGCAAACCTCCCAAGCTCAGCCGATTGCGGTAAGCTTCCCCGCAGATCTCCACATCACGAGCTGAATCGAATGTGCGCGCAGTTAACCGAAGAGATTAGAGAGGAGTGAAGCGGGATGGAGAGCTGACCCCTTGATGGACTTGACGAACTCGGCGGCGGAGGGCTGGCGCATGCGCTCGAGGAAGTCGTGCCAGGCCAGCGGCGCCGTCGAGGAGTCGCCGCCGCCTTCCATCGTCGCCGGATCGGGAGGCCGGGGAATCGGCGGCGCGGATCGCAGGACTGGTGGCTTGGCTCTGTGGAGGGCGGGGAGGGGGAAGTAAGGGTCACCGTGAATGGAACGACGACGCGGGGATTTGCTCTGCTGTCTGTCGGACGGGGTTGGGCTCGCCGGGGGAGCTGGAGTCACGGCGTGTCCGGCCGAGCAGCGATGGCGTTTTCTATTGTTCTTTAGTCCTCGTGCATTTTGGACCGGTCGATGGAGGCCCTGTTTTCTATTACGGAGTAACTTGATTTTTGTTACAGATGAAAAAACAACATAATATCAAAGAAAAACGTATAAAAAAATCATCTTATGTCCCAATCTAAAATATGGTGAGCAAGTATTTGCAAGCCGTCGCTTCAGGTTGTTTGCCACACGTGGATGGATCCGTACCAAAATAATTGACATTTTAGCTCTGACCACGTAGAGTAAGAAAAGTTAGTAAAAGTAGATGCACATAAAATGAGAAAGAGAAATAGAGATAGAGATGTATTAGGCAAAAAAACGTGCATTGAAAAATGAGAATGCCAATTATGTTGAAAAAACTAGATGAAGTTAAGATGTCAAGTAAACTAGAACGGAAGAAGCAATAGACTTTGTCCTTTACAATATTTCTCTTACTCTCTAAGATGATGGTTATGTAGACGAAAACTTGTTGAAAACTTGTAATAGAAACATATTGTGTGGGGTCACAGGCTAGAAATATTGGTGTGTTTCTGATAAAATAAAGGGAAGAAATGACATTGTTTGGTGATATGAAACGAGATGCTATGGAGAGAATCTGAAAAAACTACTATCACACGAGTGAAATAATATTACTTATTAAGAAAGAGAAAAGTAGCAATACAAACCGACCAACAAAGAAACGAACAAAACTATAACAAATGCAAAATAACAAGAACCGAAGCCCGAAACCACAAGAAGTTGGGAACAAGCTCCCAAGACAGCAAACACTTAAGAAGTTTAACATGGAGTTTTCTTTTGTCGTGCACGTTCAATAGAAAACTAGGGTCTAGCATTATCTTGTATAATTGATAGATATTTTGTATGGCACGACGAGGTGCATGGGTTAAGATTTTGCATGTTTCCATTTGATTTTTCTGCTAGTATGGATTTTTAATTCGACATCAAACAGATTTTCTTTTGATTCGTATGGATTTTTAACCTAGGAGAACATAAATCAAAAACGGCCTGAATTCAATCACTTTTGGAGGTCCGGTCTGTTTGGCTGCCTGTAAAATCAAATTGTCGCTTTCGGTCTGTTTCCAACTGAAGAAATGTTGGCCTAGGACTCTTTTCGGAAGAAAGTCTCCGAATCGTCTCGCTCCCCGACTCTGTCGCCGCCACTCCTACCCCTGACTCTGCCGCCGCCACTTCCACCCCCAACTCCACCACGATGGATTGTCGCGTCGTCGTCCGTCTTTCGTCCACGCCTCCGTCCGTGTCCGTCTTCGAAGCCGCCTCTGCGTCGCTGTCCGCAACCGACGTCTGTGTCCGCCATCGAAGCCGCCTCTGCATCTGCGCCATTGGGCATGCAAACGGCCGTACGGGATCTACCAGGGGCCATGCCCCCCCCAAAAAAAAAAAAAAACTTACATGCCTTTTTTATATATATAATTTTTTCTACGTCCGTCACTGAACATGATCACAACATTTGGGCGGCTGTTGCTGCTGTCGCCCAACACAGCACAGCGATAGAAACCAAACAGGTACAGCCGTAAAAATCTCAATCAATTCGATGGGCCATCTTCGACAAATCTAAGAGTGTGTTCGTTGCACGAGGTCTAAAATTTAGAGGAGTCTAAATAAAAATAATCTTGTTATTTAAGAGTATTAATTACAAATCTAACTTTAGAACTCCTGGTCTAATTCGCGAGACGAATCTAATGAGGATAGTTAATACGTGATTAGACGATGGTTATTGTAGCATTACTGTAGCATCATTGTAACAAAACATAGATTAATTAAACTCATTAGATTCGTCTCGTAAAAATGTACCCATCCGTAAAAAAGTTTTGTCATTAAATTTTATTTAATACTCTTAAATAATAAGATTTTTTTGATTTTAGAGGTCTAAAGTTTCCGCTGC
>LAPY01000701.1:158175-174797 GCA_000970635.1 Eragrostis tef
CGTGGGGGCTGGTCAAACCGGCCGTCGTCGTTGGCGGCGGCGGCGGATCAGGAGGCGGAGACGAAGCGGAGGCTGGTCCTTCCGTGCCTGCAGCGGAGGTCGCGGTGGAGAAGGACGGAGTGGAAGAGCCAGAGAAGGGGAAGAGGAGGGGAAGGGCGCGGAAATCAGAGCCCCGGAGGAAGGTACATTGCGTATTTCCGCTGTAATTTCAGAGATGTTTCAGAATTTCACCTACATTTCGCATACCTCTATCTGTCGTATATGTTTGTGAATTTCACCTCCATTTCGCATGCCTCTCCGTATTTGCATAGAATACGATTCCATCATGCCCAAGATCTCGTTGATAAATAAGATTTGGTATTCTTCTGCTGATTCTGTCTGGGCGAATATTATGATAAATCAATAGAACTATCACGATAAATCATTAAGGTTATGCACATCATTATGGCCGTTTTTATCTGAAGCTGATGACTGGTGCTAATTCACTGCACATTGGATTGAGCTGTAAGTATGCAATCCACCACATACAAATATTCCACCTGGAAGGAACTGAAATACATTAAAATTGGCTACTCATGACCAAGGTTTACAGAACCGACCGAGCCGCTTAAACCGCACCCTAGCGGTTTTTTGGTTTTCGCAGAAACCGGTGGAAAAGCTGGACAAATGCAAATTTCAAATTTGAATGAGTTGAAAGCGGGTTAAACAGTTTCACTGATAAACCGCTCAGTTTTCATGGTTTCGTAGTTTCAAATTTTAAAAACGGTAAGTCGAGTGGTTTCCTCGGTTAACTGCTCGGTTTGAGCGGTTTTTGAAATTTCAAAAAAAAATTTCCAAATTCTTTGTCAATAACTGGCCGTCTGCTAGAACTGGACCGGACTGGTTTGTCCGGTTTTCATCGGTTTTGAGAACCATGCTCACGACCTAATAAATTGCGTACCATTTTTTTAGTAGAATTGTATCCCAATATAAGTTTCTATTAGATTAAAAAGTGGTTGAAGTGAATTAACTTCGTCCATGATAAGGTTCTTGACAAATGCGCCACAAAAAGGTCATTTCATCTTAGTTCCAGACAAATCAATGATCCTCCCTGATGTTTATGAATATAGTTCATTTAGATGAACTGGTTCCTCTTCGTTTCTTTAGTGTAAAATTGTGATTTTCCTTACAAAACCTTTTGCAGCCCTCTTCAAACAAAGAGATGACTGACATGGATCCAGCTAGCAAGGATGAAGCTATTTTGGTTGGTATGTGCGTCGTATATATGTCTGTAAAGTTATTACCATCTTAAAATGTTTAAACATGATCGTCATCATATATTTCATATGTTACTTCTTATTTTAACTTTATGCATGAGACACAATACAGCCATAGTCCTGAAATTTCACACATCAAATGTCCCGATTAATTATAGATGAGAGCCCCAAGAAAAGGCAACGGAAGGGCAGAAAGCAAGATGCATCACTGAAGGTGCCTAACAGAAAGCGCTGCAAGGCATTGGAGTCTCCTGATGGTTAGCATTTCCCTTTAGAAATCCCTCTTATCAACAGCCCCACCGTGAGTATCTATACTCAAGAAATGCTTGAACCTTCATCCTTTCATGACTTCTGGTAATAGTTTTGTATGGCTGAGACTAACTGTAAAATATCATATCATGTTAGTTTCCACTGTGGAAGAAAATAATACCAAGCGACCAATAAGCAACTATAAAAAACAACATGTTTCCCTTTTTCCGTACCTCCTATTAGATTGAAGTTTCATTGTGCTGTATAATGCATGTTGCAGTGTTCCTGTATGATGCAACCTGTGCTGTCAACGAGTAATATAATTACTGACGTCTTATATTTCTCAATAATGACTGAGTACAACGTTTTGTAATTGTGATTTCTTACTTTCATTGGCTACAGTCCATTTTGAGAAGTAATATAATTATTTTAATGAAGGTCCTGGAAGCTGTCAGCAACTCCATACTGTCTTGCCGGAAGCCACTCCAGTATTGATTGATATTGATCTGATGAGCACGCCTTCTAAAGTAGGACATACTAATGATAACAGTGATGTTTTAAACAGTCAAGATAAGTCACAGTTGGTAGTTGACCTAAGGTCCGAAGCAAAGATGGCTGCGGAGGTATGGTCCATTGCCATTGTTTTTTTTTGAAGAAAAAAAATCAGATCATTTGATAAATCAGTGGTCATGTCCCTGCTTTGTGCAAGTCTATGTTTACATCTGTTTGTATTTGATTCATCACCAGGAAAATCGGAAGTTATCATCTGGAAAGAAATTGCACCCCTTCTTTTCTTCTAGGAAAATGAGCAAATGTGCTAACCAAGAAGTTAACAATATTGAAGATATGCATACACTTTGTGATTTTGAGAGGGAACCACCATTCTATCCTATTCATGTTGTCTACCAATTAGAGGTGAGCCAAGCATATGTTTGATATATCTTGTTTGAAAGCTTATCACAGTTTATGGTCAAGTGAAGTGCAACAATTTTTTTGTAGGACAAAATGCCAATTCGTTGGAGTAATTGGAAAGTCACGGATGGGTCTTCTCTTGATACCAGTGCTTCCGTTCCTCTTCAATACTCTGTCTCGTTTTTTGAGGGCTTGGTTAAACCATTAACCATAGAGAGTAACTGCAAGTGGGTGCATTATAGTCAAATAGCAGAGCCAGTTATTGATGAATGTACCCCTTCAGGAATGGATTTGCCTAGTTTTTCTGACAATCAAAGCAGGCACAACTGCCTATCAGAAGTGGTAATTTTTCTTGTTCATTTAGTCTTCTCTGCAATTTATTGTTCTAATCATACACTGATACAAAATTATGCATAACCATTGCAACCATCCAGATTGACATGGACAATCTGTGCTTGTTGGCATCCAATTCCAGTATCCAAGCTTCTCCACTTTATAGCGAACACCCGGAAAGGTTGCCACATGGATGGCCAGAAACTTCTCAGAATGGGTAATCAACAGCATCCATATTGTGTTCCCTAGATGCATTGCGATTTGCTGCTAGCTGACTCAATTCTATTTTTCGTATAGAATTGATTTTTTTAATGCCGTGAACTGCCCAAAAGTTTGTTGAACCTATATTGATCAGAATGAATGTGCCAATTTCACAACAGCCCATCTGTCGATGCATCAGCTATTTTATGCTAATGCCTGCTCAAATGGTGTTAGCCATTCAGCATTGAGATGGTGTCTTTTGTATATTTAAGCGTTTTTCCTCTTCCTTTTTTGGGGCATGATTGGGCGATGCGTGACACTATTTTCTGTATCCACTTTCCTGGTGTTTCTTATATATTTCTACGATGTTTACTTGCATATTTGCTAATGAATGCTTATTTTTGGTACACCAAACTTTCCTCATAACATTAGCAATTATGGTTGCTGCTATTAATTCTCCATGGAAGATATTTTGCAAAAAAAGACCTACAGATATCAGAGTTGATGGTAGATCAATGCTTTCATTTATTTTAAAATCTTGTGATCAATATGTGCTTGTATTTATCAATTCTGCTTCATGTTGTTTATTAACATCTTAGGCATGAAACTAACTCAAAATTCCTGCATGTGATGCCATCTAGCACTGCATCAATGCTGGTTGTTGAGATTTTGTATACTTGATATCAACTTCCAGTTGGTGGTTTAGCAACCATCGATTTGATCCAGAATTTCATTTTGGCTTTGCTACATGGAGGGGGCTAACATGCAAGGGTCGCTTGATAGCAAAACATGTTACTCAGCCATGGTGCTGCCACCACCGTGCCCGTGCCCCATTCTTCCTTTCCCAGCAGCTGCGAACCTCAGCCTCCCTCCCATTCCACCACCAATGCCCAGCATTGCTGCCTTGCCTCGCGGCACTTGCCTCTTCTATATTGCAGTCAACATAGCCACATCTTTATTTTATTCGAGCAGATTTTAACTGACATGATACCTCAGTAGTCTATTTAATAGTGATGTCACCTCATTTGTTCTCAACTAAGCCATCTCCCATTCCTGTCACAGTCAACTTAACTGGTTAACGTCATCAGAAACGTGATACTAACCAAATTTCAGTATAGATAGAAGCATTGAACAAATAGCTCGTTTGCACTTTCTCATTATTAGCGTGTTCATTTTCCATTTTTCTGGGCATGTGTTTTTATGTTCAAAATGTTTCACTACACCTAACATAGTATTTTTCTCGCACAGCTGTCAGCCTGCTTATTACCTATGGACTGACAGGTACAGACCCGAAACCGCAGCCCAGGTGAATATAACTGTTTGTGTTTGTATTGCACTGTCTGCATCCTGTCTTAGAATATATGCCATCATATGCTGATTGTTACCCGATTAGAATGTGGAATTTTTGTCAACGGGTTCCAGCAACCCGTTATTTAATTAAACATATTACGTTTTTTCTACCAAATTCATAAAAAACAATCATGTATGTAGTACGCAAATTTGAGCAAGTCTATAAAATTTCAGTATCACTTGTATTTTTTGAATATCTATATCAAAGATAAATTTGAACATATTATTTGCCAAATTTACTTAATGCTATGTGAACTATTTACATGAATTTTGGATTTTTTTAGAACTTTACAAATGTTTGATTGATACATTTTCGACAGCGAGAATGCCAGAACTCTTGGTCACCAACTGATTTTCCTTACCATTTCTTGATTCCGCTTAATCTGCCTTTCCAGCTAACAGGCCTCATTTGGAAAACAGTGTCACTTCACAATTCTGATGTGGTTCTATCCTGAGATTTCCTCTTATCTTGGTTCAACAGGTATGCGGAAATAGTGAACATGTAAAGTTTCTCGCAGAATGGCTCAAAGGTTGGGATGGAAAAGGCCACAAGATTGGAGCAGCTAATGGGGATGCCAAAGATAGCTTGTATCAAGATGAATCTGATGCAGAGTACTCAGATGATGCTTCTGATTGTGAAAACGTGCTTCTAATCACTGGACCAGTTGGGGTGAGTTCCACTCTCGGTAGCACGCCCTATTTGAATACTATGCTTCATTTAAGTTTCGTTTAGCTAGGTGTCTGTCAAGCATTCTCTGTTGCTCTCTCTCTCTCTCACACACACAAAGAGAGAGAGAGAGAGAGAGAGAGAGAGAGAGAGAGAGAGAGAGAGAGAGAGAGAGAGAGAGAGAGAGAGAGAGAGAGAGAGAGAGAGAGAGAGAGAGAGAGAGAGAGAGAGAGAGAGAGAGAGAGAGAGAGAGAGAGAGAGAGAGAGAGAGAGAGAGAGAGAGAGAGAGAGAGAGAGAGAGAGAGAGAGAGAGAGAGAGAGAGAGAGAGAGAGAGAGAGAGAGAGAGAGAGAGAGAGAGAGAGAGAGAGAGAGAGAGAGAGAGAGAGAGAGAGAGAGAGAGTTTGTTTCTAAATTCATCTTTGACACCAAGATTCAAAAAATACAAGTGGTCCTGTTGTCACGCAATGAGCAACACGAGGTTGATTCTTGTCTATTTTATTCGTTGACATCTAAGACGAATTTGGTGCTGAGTTTTTACAGGTTTTCTTGATTTCATGTCCAGTACATCAGTACATCTAAATATATGATATTTGGCTGAATCCACTCGTTGTGTCCCATTTACTCGGTTGAATCTGACCTACGGTGGGCGGGCCCTCATGTATGGGGTGGGCTCAAAGCATGAGTTAAGGCCCGAACCATAGGGGGAGGCTCCTTGAGGATGGGACCGGGGTTCGTGGATTTTCTCGGCCGGAGAAGGTTGAGCTTCTCTATCAAAAGAAAGCCGTGGAGGCGGTCTTACCCCCACCGGTCGAGTTTTTTTTTAGTTATATTTGCAAGAATTAGGCTATGTATTGCCATTTTGTGTTCTACTGTTATAAATTGTTTTTACCTTGAATACATGCATATACTCATGCATTTATCTATGCTACTAAGACATATTTGTTCTTAAATCCAGTGTGGAAAATCAGCCGCAGTTTTTGCATGTGCTAAAGAACAAGGCTTCAATGTAATAGAGGTATTTTTTTCTGGAGCTTTATTAGATTGTATTTTTTGTAAGGGTACCAACATTTTCATAACATGCATGTATTGGTGGTGACTATTAATGGTTGACGTAGCTCTAGTTTCGAGCTATGTTGATCTCATGCATGGTGAATCGGTGGTAGCCACATGCATTGTTGAGTGGAATTACCGGTTCTGTTCCTTTTTGTCATTTTAAATAGGCTTTACTGTTGCCAACATATTTGAACTGAGATCTATTCCTTGTTGCTTGATAGATTACTTGTTTCACATATCTGTGATAAACAGTACTGCAGGTGGCTGTCTTGCTAAGCTATTCTGATATGCTAGCTGACTTCAGTTGAAATCATTAGGTGGCACCTAGCTTGCTCAATTTTGATATAACTGTTACTCTGCAAGTATGTACATTCGTGAATGCACTGTTCTTTTGACAAGTCAATCATCAAGAGAAGACCAAGGCACATAATTTAACTAGTTTCAAAAGCAGTTTATAATATTTCATTAGAATTTCTTTCTGTAAGTCTGCTTGGTATAGTTGATTTACTTTCTGATTAAAGCCTGGCATGTTTCTAGGTTAATACATCTGATATGAGAAATGGGGCATATGTAAGGCAGAAATTTGAGGAAGCATCAAAATCACATGGCCTTGAAAAATGGTTTGTACAATCCCTTCTCTGTGTTTTGTCACTTTGCCTGTTTACTGTCATATCCTGTTTATATGCAGCAGCAGCATCTTTCATTTATCTTTGTAACAAAAACTCTAGCCACTTTACATCTAATCCTTGTTTTCATGATGACACTTAATCTTTTTGCAATAATTTTTCATTATCATGGATACCAGATTATATTGTTGGGTGATACTGGCACCACATCCTTTATAATTTGTTTCGTATGGTTTACATAGAACTTGTAAGGAATACTTCTAGCTGATCTGTCCCTTACGGGTAGATTACACGTTTTCCTCCCTTGAGGGTTGATTAAAATCATTTGGTTGTACTTGTTAAAGATATACATAGTTGAGGGTAGTAGCATCATATTCTAATACCAGGGTTTCTCTAATGTAATCTGTATATGTGTAATCTATATATAGACTACATTAGAGAAACCCTAGGATTAGAATGACACTACTAAACTTGACTATTATACCCTCAACAGTACGTAACTTAAAATGCATCCTTTCTGATGTGAGTAGCACATTCATTTGAAGTCAGATTTCATGTCTGTATATGCTCTTGGGCGTCATTTGGCATTTAAGAAGCTGAGAAGGCATCAGTACGCAATAGAAAAACTTTTCAAACTTAGTTGAGTAAAAGAACAGTCTATATACCTTTGGGGTCTAACTGTTGTGCAAATCCCAATAGAATGAACCAAGTCAATGAAGACCACATGGGATGCAACTATCCTCAAAAGCTCATTGTCTTATTATATACTCCGTATAGTATTGCTGTGTGGCTTCAACGACAACAAAGCCTTTTAGTCCCAAGCAAGTCGGGTTAGGCTAGATATGTAACAACTACCAAGTTATAGCTCAAATCCGAGTTCACAAGCTTGCTTGGTTTGAGTTCATTTTTTTTTTCTCTCATACAGGTCACAAGAGGACGCCATCAATACACCAAGGGAGGACTCCATGGATCCAGCTCCAGGGACACCTGATAGCACTGAATACCAACATTTGATTCCCTGTTCTACAACAATAGTTTTTGGCTCTGATAAACAAAAAACACCTGTTGGACACGATTCAAGTCCTAAGGTGAGTGTTGAAGCTCCTAAACAAGTCGTTAACAAGACACTCATCCTGTTTGAGGATGTGGATACTGTCTTTGATGAGGATCGTGGGTTTATTTCAACCATACTTAAGATGGCAGAGACTACAAAATGGCCTATCATACTGACTAGCAACAGTGAGCATTTCACCTTTTTTTAGCCTTCTGCAGATATCTATAGCCTTTATGATTTCAGCTGATATAATTTGCTAAACTCTTGCTCTATTGTTCTGTTATCCTTGATTCCTGAAGGGAAGGATCCATCTTTGCCTAATCTTTTGGATCAGCTTGTTTTGGATTTTAAATACCCGTCAAATTCAGATCTACTTTCACATGTTGACATGGTAAACATGCTTTGTGTCTTGCTGGCTGAAGTTGCAAAAAGTATCTTTTACTCACCAGATTTGTTGAAACTTAACTGTACCCTAACTTTGTGTAGATCTGTAAGTCGGAGGGAGTGGACATAACTCTTTCTCAATTAAAGCGTGTAGTTGATGCTTGTTTAGGTGATATTAGAAGGACAATGATGCTTCTGCAGTTTTGGTACCAAGGAAAGCAGCAACTCACAGGTTGGAAGCTTTTCTTGCATTCAAGAATATTTTCATATGTTGTGCGCGCACTACCCATGCTATTTTTTTAAATCTCTTACTGATGAACTAAATCAAAGTGCTACCGCCCCACCCCCTATATACTGAAGTAATTGGCATGCAAACGTGGTTAGGATACTACTTGCAGTAGATTTGATTTATTTGTTTGTTGTGTTAAACTATGAAAGTGACCCTTCAATAAGCCTAAGCTAGTGTCTAACAGCTGGCTTTTTTTTCAGATAACCTTAAATTACATTACATAGCCTAAGCTAGTGCCCAACAGAATTTTTTTAGGTATAGTCTTTAGCTACATTACATGAGGCATTGATGTCACTATTTGTCCATGGGTATTATTATGAGCTCAATGATAGATTTGTTAGAGATATAGTAGTAGAATAGAACTCTAGAGTCCTAATCTACTAGTATATCTCTAACAAAATTGAGCTTTTGTCACATAGAACCGAGCTCCGATCTTCAGTGTTGGGGCTTATATAATGGATCCTTGTTCAAAATCAACTTCATTTATGGTAGAGAAATTTTTTTTCTTTTGAGGAATAGTAGAGCATATAAGGAATTACTTGCCTCTAAATTTCGTGCAGTAAAACATGTGATCAATATATAAGTTTGAGTGATCTAGTAGCGCTAACAATTGCATGCTACTGTGTTGCCATAAGAACGGTTCTTTTCTTCAATATAACACCTCTAAGCTAATTGTAATTTAGCAGAGCATATTACTGTTGCTATTCTAATTCGTTGTACTTTCAGAGAGGCCAATAGGAAGTGTTTCTGCTCCTTTCTCACTTGATTTGGATGCAGTACATTCTACTGTACCAAAAATGTTGCCTTGGGAGTTCCCTTGTAAATTATCAGAAACAATATGCATGGAGCTAGAGAAAACAATCCTTTTAGCTGAAGAAAGGAAAAAACAAATGGAAGTCTCGGAGCTTGAAGGCCTTCAGTTACAAGTAACAACACCTTTGTTCAAGGGAAGAAGCACAACTATAACAAGGAAGGCTAAGAAATCCAAATTAAAGCTTGGCCGCTCGGCTGAGTGTGATGATGTTTCACCTTGTAAGAATGATCTAGATGATTTCCATGCTCTTCCAGATATTCCTCTTCCATCTGATCAACAAAGAAAGAGAAATAGGCATTGCTCGTTGCTACTATCTGATTCTGATGACGACCCAGCTGATGCACATGCTGGAAAGGAGACCATTTTTACTACTACAGAAGTTGGTTTCCCAAAGTCTTCAGGGGAGCCAGAGCCACATATTCATGGGCAAGGGATTTCGGATCAATTTCCCTTTCCTGTTGAACCAATGAAGACCTTTGGATTTACTGATTCTTTCCAAAATCCTCTTGAAAGCAACATGACTGGATCCATTTCCCAAGTTTGTGATACATATATGTCACAAGGCGTGTCATCTGTGCCTGAGTCATCCTTCATTGTGGGTGGCACATCTGCATCCATGAGTGGCGATGAACTTTTGTCAGGGGCAGTGTCGAATGATTTTTCTACCTTTTATAATAGTGATACTTACACGTCATCCAGAATGGCACTAGAAGACACTGACAAAGCAAATAATCTAATGACTGAACAACCGAAAGATGTGGAAGATGTAGTTGCTGAGACAAGTGAGGCTTATATGGAATCATCTTACAGGAATGAACTAGCAAGTTGTTCAACTGCCGGGTATCAATTGATGGATGAATGTAGTCAAGCTGGAAGCATCTGGCTCTTTTCTGGCAAAAAGGCTAATGACCCTTGCAAGGTTGAACAGGTACAGGATACATGGGATAGGCTACGAAATTGCTGTCTCGAACTTCCCCGTGAGACTAACCACAACAGAGGGGCTTGTGGAGCTTTGAAGCTTGCTTCTGGAGTGTCTGATTTGATATCAGAATCAGATCTTCTGCTCTCCCGTTGCTACCCTCTTACTAATGTCAGGCATACTATCTTTTGTTTGATTAAAGATTCATGTGTCATTTATATAGAACATCAACTTAAAACAATTGTGAACCTGTGCAGGACATGTTGGATCCGTATTCAATTCCCTATGCTGAGCCAGATGACTTCTCCTGGTACAATAATCAGGTTGAGATGGGATCTGTTTATGCCCAGCATGCTCTTTGCATTTTTTCAAGGAAGTCCCAAGACATAGACGACGGTTCTGTAGATTTGTCACGAGAGTTATTGCTTGCCAGCACAACTGCAATATCTCTTGGTAAAATTATTAGTTCAGGCCTCAGGAACAATGATGGATCTGCGAACTCTTCCCATATGATAAATCCAACCAGTATTTTAAAAAGAAGGTAAGCAATGTGATCCTTCTAGTATGTTAGTTGATTGTATGCACTACTACTATCATATTGTTGGCTATCACACTGTGCAGCTGTATATATTCACTCATGATCTCATTTATCTTGTGGATATGAAATCAAAGAAGAGTAGCTTATTTTAGTGGTGAGTTGTAAATGGCTGCAGTTATATTGGGAAAATAGAGGATCAGATACATTTACAAAAATGCTGGCATTTTTAATCTATTAACAAAAATGCTGACAAAAGTGATCTGGTAGAAAATTTTGAAGTTGTGGCACTTTGTGATTGAACCACACATGGTTGCTGATTATGTATGATTTGATGTAGTGAACAAATGCAAGTCCATATTATTGTGATGGATTACACTTTTTTCAACCTACATGTAATACTTTTTACTACAATTTCGTTGTAACATATTTTTCTAATTCTTCTACTACGGAGTACAGACAGCTTTTTTGGCATAGATGGTACCTTGAAAATCTTTGAAGTTATATTCAGTGTCAATTGTGGTTAATAGTTTTATCGAATTTATGGACTATAGTCAAACTTTTCCAGGACTAGTTAAATTAATTTGATGTGTCATGTACGGGAAGTGCTAGCATGTGTTGCACTCCTATAATTTGGCGGATTCTATTGGTTTTGAGCTGTTGACGATATGTGGCCACTATTGGGTTGTGTTGGTAGTTCTCATGGACTGTTTTTTGTGCAGGGAGCGGCAAGTTCATTTGTGTGAAACCCTGTCTTCAGTAGTTCCCTCAAAGCTGTCGCAGTCTTTGAGAGGCCCTGCTTTTGTCGATTACTTATCTTCAATTAGCGAGATCTCCCGACTAGAAAATTTGCGACTTGCTGAAAGTAAAACCATAAACAAGCAAAGAAGGTAAACCAAAGCCCCCACCTCAATTTGTGTCTGTAATTTTGTGCCAGCAAACTAATCTGCATAATCACGTATCAGGCTCTATAGACTGTTTGTGTTGACCTTCTACATTACATAAGATTGAATAGCCACGGTAGCACTTGCTGGTAAATAGACTTTTCCTTCTAGCAGATTAATTTGCTGCTGAAGTTCAGCTGTTGGCAGCACGCCCAACACAATGCAACAGACTCTGCTAATTTTATTTGTTCTCAGTTTAGGAACTTTGACACAGTATTGTTATATCGAGGCAACTTAGCATTGGCTCATTTCCGTTCTGTGCTCTTTGTCTTATCTCAGGTCTCGTCAATCAAGACATTACTTAAGTTCTGGTGCACTTTCATTGTCTCCTGATGATGTTGTATTATTAGGAGAGAGCGGCTGTTTCAGTGACAGACGTGAGAATGTTATAGAGCAAGCACCAGGGAGTATATAAGCTAATAAACTGGTGCAGATGATGAGCAGCAGCAATTTTTTTTTCTTTTGTCCGCTTAGATTAGAGGCGATGGGATGATGGGTTGGCCAAAGTAATTTTTATTCGTGGAGCCCAGTTATGGAATTCAAACCAGAATGGGCGCAGCTGATTGTTCGCATATGATAAATCCAACCAGTATTTTGAAAAGAAGGTAAGCAATGTGATCCTTCTAGTATGTTAGTTGATTGTATGCACTACTACTATCATATTGTTGGCTATCACACTATGCAGCTGTATATATTCACTCATGATCTCATTTATCTAGTGGATATGAAATGAAAGAAGAGTAGCTTATTTTAGTGGTGAGTTGTAAATGGCTGCAGTTATATTGGGAAAATAGAGGGTCAGATACATTAACAAAAATGCTGGCATTTTTAATCTATTAACTATTTGCTATTGACAATTATCAACAGTGTGTATCTTATTGGGAGATAAAGTGATCTGGTAGAAAATTTTGAAGTTGTGGCACTTTGTGATTGAACCACACATGGTTGCTGATTATGTATGATTTGATGTAGTGAACAAATGCAAGTCCATATTATTGTGATGGATTACACTTTTTTCAACCTACATGTAATACTTTTTACTACAATTTCGTTGTAACATATTTTTCTAATTCTTCTACTACGGAGTACAGACAGCTTTTTTGGCATAGATGGTACCTTGAAAATCTTTGAAGTTATATTCAGTGTCAATTGTGGTTAATAGTTTTATCGAATTTATGGACTATAGTCAAACTTTTCCAGGACTAGTTAAATTAATTTGATGTGTCATGTACGGGAAGTGCTAGCATGTGTTGCACTCCTATAATTTGGCGGATTCTATTGGTTTTGAGCTGTTGACGATATGTGGCCACTATTGGGTTGTGTTGGTAGTTCTCATGGACTGTTTTTTGTGCAGGGAGCGGCAAGTTCATTTGTGTGAAACCCTGTCTTCAGTAGTTCCCTCAAAGCTGTCGCAGTCTTTGAGAGGCCCTGCTTTTGTCGATTACTTATCTTCAATTAGCGAGATCTCCCGACTAGAAAATTTGCGACTTGCTGAAAGTAAAACCATAAACAAGCAAAGAAGGTAAACCAAAGCCCCCACCTCAATTTGTGTCTGTAATTTTGTGCCAGCAAACTAATCTGCATAATCACGTATCAGGCTCTATAGACTGTTTGTGTTGACCTTCTACATTAAATAAGATTGAATAGCCACGGTAGCACTTCTGGTAAATAGACTTTTCCTTCTGGCAGACTAATTTGCTGCGGAAGTTCAGCTGTTGGCAGCGCGCCCAACACAATGCAACAGACTGCTAATTTTATTTGTTCTCAGTTTAGGAACTTTGACACAGTATTGTTATTGAGGCAACTTAGCATTGGCTCATTGCCGTTCTGTGCTCTTGTCTTATCTCAGGTCTCGTCAATCAAGACATTACTTAAGTTCTGGTGCACTTTCATTGTCTCCTGATGATGTTGTATTATTAGGAGAGAGCGGCTGTTTCAGTGACAGACGTGAGAAGGTTATAGAGCAAGCACCAGGGAGTATATAACTAATAAACTGGTGCAGATGATGAGCAGCAGCAATTTTTTTTTCTTTTGTCCGCTTAGATTAGAGGCGATGGGATGATGGGTTGGCCAAAGTAATTTTTATTCGTGGAGCCCAGTTATGGAATTCAAACCAGAATGGGCGCAGCTGATTGGTCCTTTGTATTGTGTCGTATAATGTAAATGAGTGCTGTCAGTGTTGTGCTAAATTATCACAAAGGACCATCCAGCTGACTAACTAATGTATACTGAGCAAAGGTCCCAATTATAAAGATAGCATCCTTAAACAAATCACCAATATCTGTTACAAGTTTCATGTTTGGAAAGAGTATTTGGTGGGAAGAGGCAGCGGAATTGATCCGATCTGGAGCGGTCTAATTGAATCGCTAAAGATTATATTATTGAACCAAGATGAAGAATAACCTATTTCTCCTTAACCAAGGCACTGTTTTGTAAGTACTAATATTTCGTTTTCCTAAGAAAGCAAGTACCAATATTGGAGTTCAACAACATTTAGGTTGTTCGGCAGGCTGCGGCTGCAGAAAAATAACTGCGAACACTGTAGCGACTGCAGAAACACTGTAGCGGTTGCAGAAAAAATAACTGAAACACTGTAGCTGTTGCAAAACAGCCGCTGCAAAGCAGCCAAGCAAACAAGACGATTATCAACATAGATTAAGGTTCTAAAGAAAGTCCTCAGAAAGAGACAAGAGCAAGTTTTGCCGTCAGCATGTGGCTGGCGTGGCACACAAAAAGAACATCAGCAGTACAGGCTAGTGATCTTCAGAAGGACTTAAAGCAAAATTAAGAAGACTAATTTGCTCCACGATCAAGGACAAAGTTCTGGGAACAGTCTGAACTGTTTCTTCGATTTCTTGCATCCATGGCTCTGCAGCGAAAAGTCTACCAGCAATTGGCAGGGTCTGGAGGCACCAGGACCCGGCCGTAGACTGAAGTCCAAGCAGTAGCAGCACTTCCTCCAGGGTCGTTGTTCCGGTTGATTACGTGCCGCGGGGTAAACTGCGAAAGCACCAATCGCTGATCGGCTCGAGGCCTGGAGCCGCGTAAAACGCGATTCGAACGAGTGTGAGCTGGAAACCGCTTTCTTACAGCAGGGACACTGACGTGGAACACCGTCTTTTCGTGAGAGCTGCGCTTTGGATCGGCCTGCTCTTTTTCCAGCTGGCTTCAACCCAGCATTACCCTTCGCGCCAAAACTAAAAGTACTAAGTGGGTGTTCGTTTCATGAGGTTTAAAATTTAGAGGGGTCTAAATAAAAAAATCTTATCATTTAAGAGTATTAAATAAAGTTTAATTACAAAACTAACTGCATAACCCCGTCTAAATCGCGAGACGAATCTAATGAGAGTAGTTAAGCCGTGATTAGACGGTGGTTACTGTAGCATTACTGTAGCAAAACATAGATTAATTAGACTCATTAGATTCGTTTCGTAAAGATGTACCCATCTAAGAAAAGGTTTTGTCATTAGATTTTATTTAGTACTAGATTCTTTTTGTTTAGAGCCTTCTAAAATTTAGTGCTAAAGAAAATGAAGGGGACTTCGAGGAAATCATGACGGAAAATGGAAGGAGCTTGTCTAGCTGGCAGGCGTATAGTAGCAGGAGCAGCATGTTCCGTGAGCCGACTGAACAGTCTGTTTTGTCATGTGTGTTCATTTCAGGCTCTTGTTTCTCGGCAACCACGATCGCTGCGTCCTGGTCCCCAACGCACTGCACGTGTGTTCCGCTCGCGTCTCCGTTCGTGTGCCCCGTAACCCCCGTTTGCTTCCTGGGTGTTTCCGGTTTCCTTGCCCCGTTTTGATGTCGCGTCTCTTTTGCCTATTTAGCGCACTGACGGAAGAAAATGCTCACGGATTCTGATACCTTTTGCACCTTTCGTATGCACTTTTTTCCGGGCTCTCTCTCGTCCTTCGCTTCCAGGGTACTTCCAGCCTTCCAGGTATCGTGTCGCGCGCGTGCGCACTCAGTAGTACATCACGAATGATGCGCTGCCATGGCCGGCTGACCGTCCCGATTACCATCTTTCTTTTGTCTTGCATGGACATTAAGGGAGTGTTCGTTTGCGGGGTCTAAAATTTAGAAGGGTCTAAAGAAAAAGAATCTTATCATTTAAGAGTATTAAATAAAGTTTAATTACAAAACTAACTGCATAACCCCGTCTAAATCGCGAGACGAATCTAATGAGAGTAGTTAAGCCGTGATTAGACGGTGGTTACTGTAGCATTACTGTAGCAAAACATAGATTAATTAGACTCATTAGATTCGTCTCGTAAAGATGTACCCATTTGTAAAAAAGTTTTGTCATTAGACTTTATTTAGTACTAGATTTTCTTTATTTAGAGACTTTTAAAATTTAGTGCTAACGTAAACCAACAGGGCATTAAACTTGACGAGGGGCGCTTGGTCCTCTCGGACAGTTGTTGGAAGAATATTGGTGCACGGAGTAATATTCCTGCCCATGGGTCAAAGACTACGGTTGGAGAAAGAAAGCGAGCGGTGTGGAAGACTTTACTTGCATGTCGTTGAACGTGCAACCGGGACATAGATGTTACTCGAACGCAATTAATAGTAGAAGAAGTGTTAACAAAAGAGGCAGTCTGTTCGGCAGGCTACAGCTGTGTCGGTGTTGCGAAACCGGCCGACAAGTAAATTGGTATTCGGGAGCTTGACACTCTTTCTTGATGGGATTTCGAGTAGTTTGGGTTCGGGCGATCGAAGCCCTACGTGGTGAAAGGCTACAAAGTTCGTGAGGGAGGAGAAGGACTCCAGGCCTCTGAATCTTGAGTGTTTGAGAGTGTGTGTATGAGTCTTGTCTCTTTTTTCCTCCTCGTGCGTGTGCGCGTGGCTTCCCTTTTATAGTCCAAAGGGTTAGCCCATTTACAAGTAGGGTCGGTGCTACCACGTGTCGTCTCGTCCGCACGCGATTCGCCACGGGAGCTACGGTCGTGCGTGTGGTTCGCCACGGGAGCTACGGTCGCGTGGAAATAGCTTCGGTCGTAGGCCCGGTCGAGCGGCGTCCTGTCAGTCCCGGTAT
>LAPY01000702.1:30570-48843 GCA_000970635.1 Eragrostis tef
CCCAAGGAGATGTTCACGCGGACCGAGGGGGGAGCCGACGACTCCATCGTCGCCGGCGCCGCTGCCGCGGCATCGCCCCCGCCGCTCGCCGCGCCGCCGGAGGCCTCCGAGGGCGAGCGGACGCCGCCGACGAAGCTCTCGTCCCCGCCCGCGCTCCGCGGCAGCGGGGAGGGCTACGACACCGCGTCGGCGCCGGCGCGAGCAATCGGGTGGTGGTGTATAGCATTGGTGTACCTACCCTTACTTCCACATCTGGTATGAGATCCGAGCATCGCTAGCAGGCCCAGTCCATTGCCATTCCTCATGTGCTCGATTTTTGCCTTGCCCTTGCTTTTCTTCTCTTTTTTTTTTCTTTGGCTTTTGGTAGAATCTGTACACTGGGAGGGAGGGAGGGAGGAGGTGAAGAAGAAGATTGAGCTGCAAAATGCAGCATTTTTTTACTTACTACTGGTGAAATAATAACACGACCATCCTGTATAAAAATCCAATCCAAGTCAATTATCTATTCCATTTCCTTTGTTCCAATTGTTTTTCCGAATCACTGGCAACATTGCTCGTGACATTGAGCTGCAAAAGATCAGCATTGCGTGTGAATTTGCTTGGATGAGGGAGGTGGGGGGGCCGCGCAGCGACCACCGGGGGGTGGGGGGTGAGGGGAAGCGGTGGTGGTTGGCTGGCAGTGAGCTGGCGGTCGCCAGGGCGCAGGCAGGCGTCAGCAGCGCGCCCCTCGGCTAGATTCGATCGCGTCTCGCTTGCGTCTTCTCGCGTCCCTCGGCCGCCGGATGGCGCACGGGCACAGCCGCCCAGCTCTGGCGCACCCCGTGTCCGCTGGATCGGGGTCCTCTGAATTGAGACTTGCCAATTCAGAGAAGGCCTTCTGGGCATTAGCCCTCATCTGGACCGTCCAGACTAAAACGAACGGCAACGCGTTCTTCTCTTCATCTTCTCTGATGCTATGAAGCTCTGGTTCTCTTTGACGGAGAAAATCCTGCAGCTCGCTAGCCAGCCGTGGCGGAGGTGGGACAACTGGAGCTGCTGTCCATCGAGCTTTTCCCTTGTGTTAGCGCGTGCGGGCGAGGAGGCGAGACTGTGTCATCCGCCGACCGCCGGGGACGCGCGGCAAGAAGCCTGAGCCATGTATCATGCGGTCGTGTGGCGTGCGTCGCTCCTTGCGAGTGCGTTCACGGCGAGGCGCCATGGTCCGGCAAGCAAGCATACAACAATATGGCAGCCTCCAAGGAGCACGGGGGTCGTGAGACTCGTGACAGTGCGTTGTGCCGGCCTCTGGCGAGCGCATGCGCGGCGAGGCGGCGGCGTCCAGCAAGTGCATGCGTGGAGAGAGAAGGGCCGTCAGCGAGCAGATCCATCCGTTTTAATTTGGGAAGAGATGAAAGAGGCAGCGCCATGGGAGAGCCGCAGCACGGGAGAGGACTTGGCATTAAAGAAAGAAAAAGAGAAGAAAGAGGCTCAGCCACCCGTTTCAATCTGGACGGTCCAGATGACAGCTAATTTCCAAAAGACCACCTCTGCATTAGCAAGTTTCAATTCAGAGGACCCGGATCCCGAAATCTCGCCCACGCCTGGAGATCGCGCAGGAGATCGCCCACGCCTGGAACGGACGGCGGCGAGCCGGAGGGAGTTGGATATTGTTGATGGAAGTGTCGCATCTCTGAAGGATGCTGTTGCAAAATTGAAGTTAAATTTGGAGGGTGTCAAATCTGACCATTATCAAAGTTAGTTCAGCGCTTTACTACCTTGTTTTTAATTTGCGACTAACCATAACTTGATTAAGTTTTTTATTTAGCTAATGCGTTTTACTTGCAGGCTGTAAGGAGAAAAGAATGAATTCTGGACCACACAGCGAGAAGAAAGCAATTACTGGCATTTTGGAGTAGCAGTAGGCTGGATTATTTGAATGTCATATCTTGTGTAGTTCGAAGGATAATCAGATTCACCGTTTATGGGAGATCATGTAATAATGTAGTTCTTCAGTGAAATGCAAGTAGCAAAGATAGTGGTGGGTGTTAGCATTTGACTTATATCTCCTGTTAACTTTTGTGGATATGTGGAATTCACTAGGCTCCTAAAACAATTTAGGATGTTTGAATGTTTAAACAAAACAATAATTACGCAAATCACCACAGATGCCATTCCATATCTAGCTCATGCATTATTTATTATCTGATTCTTTCCCTCAGTGGCCTGCGGTAAAATATATTATCCATGCATTCTGAATGGAAATGGTGCTTAACTGCTTATCTTATATCTGCTCTCGTACCTGGGATCTCTTAATCGTCCAGGTTGTCAGGTATATCACATTGTTTTGTAAACTGATACAGGCGGTCATCCAAATTGAAACTCTTCGAGTTTGACTTTACAGGTGCTTATACGGTAGTACCTTCCAAACTGAACCTGTTAAAAAGTTTTGACTTTGTGCTGCGAACTCTGCCTGCCAAACATGGCCTGTAATTTTCTCGGCGTATGACTAACATATTCGATTCGTTGGAGAAAAATATGCAACACCAGCTTTTGTTATCTCGAAGATAGTTGAGCTTACTGTTACAGTTCTGTGACAACTCTAATTCTCAAGTTTAAACTAGTAAAAAAAGCCTGTTTGTAAAACAAACAGTCAAGAAGAATTTCTACGGCTAAGGACGGAGCAGTTACATCTTGAATGCACCTGATCACCCGCGTAAGCTAGCATCACGCACCAAAAACGCACGGTTTATCTTCATCAGTCCGCGGAGCGACCTCATCCTCTTCGTCGGCCGCCGGCGCGCGGTGAGGTCGGCGAAAGCCGCGAGGACGTGCCGGTGGACGTCGGGGTCCTCTGAATTGAGACTTGCCAATTCAGAGAAGGCCTTCTGGGCATTAGCCCTCATCTGGACCATCCAGACTAAAACGAACGGCAACGCGTTCTTCTCTTCATCTTCTCTGATGCTATGAAGCTCTGGTTCTCTTTGACGGAGAAAATCCTGCAGCTCGCTAGCCAGCCGTGGCGGAGGTGGGACAACTGGAGCTGCTGTCCATCGAGCTTTTCCCTTGTGTTAGCGCGTGCGGGCGAGGAGGCGAGACTGTGTCATCCGCCGACCGCCGGGGACGCGCGGCAAGAAGCCTGAGCCATGTATCATGCGGTCGTGTGGCGTGCGTCGCTCCTTGCGAGTGCGTTCACGGCGAGGCGCCATGGTCCGGCAAGCAAGCATACAACAATATGGCAGCCTCCAAGGAGCACGGGGGTCGTGAGACTCGTGACAGTGCGTTGTGCCGGCCTCTGGCGAGCGCATGCGCGGCGAGGCGGCGGCGTCCAGCAAGTGCATGCGTGGAGAGAGAAGGGCCGTCAGCGAGCAGATCCATCCGTTTTAATTTGGGAAGAGATGAAAGAGGCAGCGCCATGGGAGAGCCGCAGCACGGGAGAGGACTTGGCATTAAAGAAAGAAAAAGAGAAGAAAGAGGCTCAGCCACCCGTTTCAATCTGGACGGTCCAGATGACAGCTAATTCCCAAAGATGCTTCTCTGAATTAGTAAGCCTCAATTCAGAGGACCCCGATCCGTGTCCGCTACCTGTCGCGCCGCCCGGCAGGAATTCCGGCTCTAGGCGCCCGTGCAAGCAGACGCGGTGAGAGAAAAAAAAGTGCTTTGCCCTCTGTCCGGCCGGGCGGTGTCACTCCATCCATCATTAGCCATCGCTCATCAGTACTCCTAAACTTTTTACCCCCATAGGGATTTATACCTACTTGTACTAATCTAACAGTGACCCTGATCGATGAGTTGTACGTACGACTGTCCGTTTTATGCTTCGGAGCGAACTGTTGATTGCTCGATCATACTCATTCATAAGTGCTGCGAAGTGGACACGCCTCTCAGCTGCTGCCGGCCGGCCCTGGACCTCTCTACCGCATTTGCAGCTGGATCTCGCCCTCACGGACGCCGGGGACACGAGGGGCCTCGCATATTGACTTCAGCCTGGCTAAAAGTAGTTCAGTTCAACGGGCCTTTGATTTATGGTAACGTTTGGAAAGTGAATGACTGGAAAGGCATGCTTTAGTGAAGGAATAGTGAGCTGCATTGCGATGCTGACGAGGGAATGGAGGAAGATGTTCGAGTGTTCTGCAAGAACGGCAAAACACAATCACAATCGCCATCTCTGAATGTGAGTGCCTGGCTGTCTCCGAGCAGAGGCTGATGAATCATTGCCTGCCTATCCTATCATAGCGTCCGTGATGCCTAATTAACGAGATGTTCCCGCGGGTGAGCTGGGTCTGGGCTCCATGCCGCCACGACGCGGCGCTGGAAATTCGTTTGGAGCCTTGCTACCGGGCTTGTGCGCGGGGCATGTTGGAGTTGGACTTGTGTTTTGTCGGTTCCGGCGTGCGCCAGCTCGAACGTGCCCGGAGCTGCTCTTGCTTGCTTCGGCCGTCCGGCGATGAGCAGTTTATCCAGGATTCGCAATTTGCAGATATCACTAGTATCTATCAGAGCTTGTTTGCATGTTATGCTGGATTTCCTCGTAGAAACTGATCTGTTCTGTCATTATCCCTGACGTACCTGCCTTCTTGTTACTGTGAACATGCTGCTGTGACGATGATGTTTTTGTTTTTAATTTCTGTTGAGTCGCATGATAATAAGCTGTTGGGTTTATCCTTGGCCTCGAGATCAGGCAGAGGCAACCCTCATGGCTTGCTTGGTTCATCGCTGTAACTAAAGCAGCTCGAGTGCATGTAGCAGCAGTGCCGTAGTATGATCATTGTCATGTTGACGAGGTTTATATGTCTTCTTCCATTGCTACGTGATTGTGATGTCAGGAGCAGTTCAACAACGTTACGCTGGTAGTATAATGGTGTCACATGTCAGAGAAATTTTAGGTCAATCATATAGGCACGCGGGAGCTCGATACAAATAAATTTTTTCAGAGTCTTCAGACGCAAGTCAATTTGATGGAGTTGGATGCCGTCTTTAATGACAATGGTCCTTGATGGGTACGTGTAGCCGTAATGTAGTTCGTAGCCATGTGACTGGATACGTGAATGCTGCTGCACGATTACCTTCCTTTTTTTTTGCTATCAGTTTTTTGTTTTCCTTGAGGGGACACCAGAACTGTAACGGCAGAAGAATTTGGATAGAATTCGAGCAAAATTTGACCTATGATGTAAGGGAACGGCTCAATTCAACGTTCAAATAACTGATCGACGAAACTCCTTCAAACTCGCTGCCAAAAGTCTTGGAAAATACTAGTGTCGCTTCATGTGATTCCTACAGAATTATTGTATTCCAATTTCCATAGACTGGCTTTCGATCAAACATCCTTATTTGCTATCAATATTGGCATCTCAAATTCAATGTTTTGCTACCCAATATTGTTGTTGTTTTTTAGCAACACTTTTTTATTATTGTTTGAGCAAGTAATCTGTATTAACTTCGAAAGAAATAATATTTTTTTAGAAGATTCAAAAGAAATACTTGAAGCTCAAATAAGTAGCATTTGGTCAGATCACCAAAGCCCATCAAGAAGTACTAATTGGTAGTGCTGTCCAAACGGGCCGCCCGGCCCGGCCTAGCCCGAGCATGAGTTGGCCCGGCCCGGCACGAAATTCTTTTCGGGCCGTGCCGTGTCGCCCGTCGTGCTGAGCCATCGGCCCAGGGCACGGCCCGAAATTATATAACCGTGCCGGGCGGGCCCGTTAGGCACGTCAGCCCGTTTAGCCTGTTGGGCCCGTTTAGCCCATTAATGTAAATATATAGCAAAATGAGGGACGTGAGGTTTGAACCCAAAACCTCATAGTCTAGATTGAAGTGTTTTACCATTAGACCAAGTTTCTTTCTTGAGTCTGTAGGAATTCAAAATATACTTATGCTATTTTCTATTCGGGCTCGTGCTTTAATGGACCATTAACGGGCTTTTGCGTGTCGCGGCTTAAACGGGCCGTGCCCGTGCCGCAAGTTTTATCAGGCCGGCCCGGCACAAAATTAAACGGGCCGTGCCGTGCTTGGGCCGGGCCAAACAATGTGTTCTTCGGGCCGGCCCACGAAGCACGGCCTGTTTGGCCAGCACTACTAATTGGACACATAATAAAACACCCAGCAATCGATGGTCCGAAATTGAGCCCATAATAGCCCACGTTCCTGGCCCCTGAATTTACTGGACCCGAGGGCCCATAATACCAACCTTCAGAAGCTCATTTCAGTGCAGCCCATTTAACACCAGCGGCAACCCACCTCCGTGCCGCCTATATAAACGCCACCGTCCGCTAGGGTTTCTCCTCGGTCGCAGCCGCTTCACTTCTCCCAGGTAAGGTGAGTCCCCCACGCGCCGCCGCCGATCTGAAACCCTCGCCGTCCCCCTCGCTAACGTTGATCTCTCAGCTTGGTTGTGCGCAGGAAAGGGTTCGTTCTCATGGCGCCGCCGCAGCCGAAGTCGGGGCTCTTCGTTGGAATCAACAAGGGCCATGTCGTCACCAAGCGCGAGCTGCCGCCGCGCCCGTCTGACCGCAAGGGGGTAAGCTCCCCGACTCTGTCTCTGAGCTGTTATAGCGACATAGTGTTCGTTTGGTGTGATTAGGTGCTCGATCTGGTTGTGATTTGCATGATATGTTTAAATAAGTCATTATAGAGACTACTCTGAGCTGTTCTAGCGACTTGCCTTCGATTATCCGGTTTTAGTTGCGTAATCAGTTTGTCGTTATCATGTTGTTTTGGGTAGCCTTGATTGTCGTTTGTTCGTGAGGTAGCTACTTGTTTGTGGATGGGTGGTATGGAGGTTTTGTAAATCTGCTCATTAGCTGCCGTTAGTAATGAATCTGTTTTTGTTGTACCATTTCAGTCGATGTTTGCTTGTTCGAAGGTTATGTTAATTATATTGACTTCTCGAATGCAATGTTTCTGATACTCCTATGTGGTACCAGCTCACGAACTATTAGTGAGGGTCTTGGTGTTCCGGCTTGTCTTCTGGAATTGATTTCTTCAGATGGGCATGTAGATTAACTATTTGATTGGAAAGTAAAGTACAATGATTGATTTCTTAGGCAAACTCTACATGGATCTACTGAATTTGCTTTATGATGTTCCGGGCGAATCGTTCTCTTTGGATGTTTGTGAAAGATGTGTGATCTTGTATCATGTCTGTTGAAATTATGATTTGTTTGTGTCTGGTTCTAATTTGTATGAATATGTTCCATATTTACAAGTAAACACTGTTGATGTGCAGAAAGCAACTAAGAGGGTCATCTTCGTCAGGAACTTGATCAGGGAGGTTGCTGGGTTTGCGCCATATGAGAAGCGTATCACTGAGCTTCTGAAGGTTGGCAAGGACAAGCGTGCCCTGAAGGTGGCCAAGAGGAAGCTTGGCACCCACAAGAGAGCCAAGAAGAAGAGAGAGGAGATGTCCAATGTCCTGAGGAAGATGAGGTTCGTAATTTGTTCATATTATTACTGTAATAAAATTCCTGTAGGAAGCTCATGACTTTTGTGACACATCTAACTGCAACACTGTTTTTGGGATGTGCAGGGCGGCTGGTACTCACACCGACAAGAAGAAGTAGAGCATCATCTGTTTTTGTTCACCAAAGTTGATGGCAATTATGTGCCCTGTCTGTTTCTTGGTAGTACTTGAACTTAATGCTGTTAGTGATGTGTGGAACCTCATGAGTTTGCAACTTTGAATGGCTCGTCAAAATGTCTGTTATCGTTATTTTTTTTGCTGTGCCTTCATGTGTCTACCGGAGCAGTGTTATTGTGCCTTTGTATTATGGCACTCGTAATTGTGATCCCGCCCTTTGGAAATCTCTATTGGTGTAGTGTCATTGCGAAGATGTTAGCATTCACCAAAACATTTCATGTCATCAAAACCTTTCGCAAAGACAAATGATATTGCTTGCCGCCAGTAGTTTATGCAGCTGCTTGAAACAAGGCCCTGCAACCTCAAGCCTCACTTTGAAGGATCAGCAACAATCTCTTTCTTCAGGACACAAGCAACTAATTCAAATTTAAATCAGAGAAAGATATGAGTAGCGCTAGTCTGTAATTTTGTTAAGGAGAAGCTCTACCTCATGCAAGTTTCATACGCAATTACATACCTTCTCACGAGCACGATATAAAAGTACTCTTGGCGATGAAGGGGTGGCAAATGCTCTCTAGCTCCATCTCCGCAAGCTGGCTGCTTTCCAGCCAGCGCTGATGAAACTAGGGAGTATGAGTCGTATGTTTCATCCGCTCCAAACTGAGGTACATAATGAAATCAGAATTTGAAATATACACAGTAAAATTTGAAGTCGAAAGTACAAACTGCACACTGCCACCCATTTAAGCATAGAACTGGTTGAAATAGGAAAAATAGTAAGGCGTAAATTTCAGAAACAGAGGACAATGACAAACAGAACTGCCACCTAGAACACCGATTTCCTGATGAGACGGAAACTCAAGAAAATGCTGCTCATACTAGAGAAGGAAAAAGAATTAGCTTTCCCAAATGTCACTGCTAAATCCTTGCCAAGCACAAGGCATCATCTGCCTATCAAACAAAAAATGCAGATGCGAAATCACAAATATAGACAATTTCTTTCCCGAGCCATAGCCAAAGGGACGCAGCTGCGAACAGTCATAAACAGCAGCATGTCGATTTCCCGAAGTACCAGCGATAAGAACATTGAAACTGATTAAACAGAGCACAAGCAAAATAGTCATGGAACCATCTAAGCTCAAAGAATAACGTCAAAGTCTGTTTTTTAGATTCAAAAGCTAACCATATTCAAGAGATAACGTGTAAGTCACCGAATCAGATTTCGAAAGTAGAATCTATACTCCTCTTAAAAACGGGAGTTGGTGATGCGGTCGTCGTCGTCGTGGTCTGTCGCCCTCCACCGAAAACGCGCGCCGACAGGTGGGGTCCACATGCCCCGCTCCCTTCCTCGCACGGTCGCACCTGTTCGTCTCCCGATCTCCCCGTTCTCTTTCTTCCTCGTCCGCATCTGAGAAAAAAGAAAATAATCATTTCTCGATCTCCCTCCTGGATCATGGATCCATGGCAGCCTCCCCAAATCGGACCTAGGAGGGAACCAAGCTCTCCCAGTCTGCTCTGCTGCGCCCGAATGCGCTCCCCTCTGGCCGGACACGGCGTCGCGGGCGAGGGCCGGGGGCGAGGGCGGCAGACCACGTCGCCGTCTAGCGGCGCGTCGTTGGAGGAGTGTGATTCACACCGGCGACCCCATGGCCCTGCGCAGTTAGCGGCACCCCTGCCTGTGCGTCGTCCTCCCCCTCCCTGCTGATGCAACACCCGAGGCGGAGGCGCGCCGGTGGTTGATGGTTCGACGAACCCGTCACTGTGGATGGGGAACACCTCGATGACGAAGGACGAGCTGCAGGTACGGCCCATTGTACTGCCTTCCCTCTCAAACCGTCTCTTTGTATGCTCCCGCCCCCGAGATTCAATTTTTCGGGCCGCTCGTTCTAGAATCCTCTCATGTTGCCGAGTAGGACTGAAGGAGTGGTAGTGTGGGCGGGCAGCTCGCTGCTCATGCCCTCACACCACACCAGATCACAAGAACTAAGGCACCACTCATTGGTCGGCCCGCACGCTCTCAAGAAATCGCTCAGTGCGAAAGGAATTCGTGGAGCTGGTAATTCCTAGGCTATATATTCCATCAAGTTTCGAGCTTTCTGATTATTCTATATTTCATTGAAACCTGTTTGTTAAGAAACATGAGCTGCACACAAGCTCTTAATGTGAGTCTTTTGTGTGGGCCGAAAAAACGTCATATGTCTTCCGATCTGTCTGGTTGTGAAATGTTACTAAGCTTTTTCTCTGTACCAAACTAATAGTAGCACTGCGTATAATTATATAATTAGAAAGTGGATCTGTATGTTTTTATCAAGTTCTTTTGCCTATTGTTGGTGCGAAATTGCAGAGCAGAGGATCAGGGCGTCAATTCTCATGAATTCAGTTAGGACTCGAATCAGTGATATGTCAATAACAGTTGTTAGAGAGCCGTTTATTTGGTCAACTTTTGATTAAGGGGTCTTGCATGATTAAAATCAGTATTAGGACTACCGTTTATTCGTATTGAACTTTGGTTAAAAACTCTCTTCTGAGGAAGACATGTCAGTAGCACTACATGACATATTTTGCAGTAGACAATAGATCTGTTTCAATCTGATTGACGGTTTCAGGTAATTTGTAGAACTGCTCTATTATTAGCCTCCAATATAATGTTGCTTTCTGATATAGATCAATGGTTTAGTTTTTAGTGTTGTGACCTGATACTGCAAGATTTATGTTTGTCAGGTATTTGGTCAATATATTATTGGCATGTTCTTGGATTTGTATTCTCTTTTCCATCAACTTAGGAGGCATCTATGTTAATTGCTAGACCTCCTTGGATATTTGATAATTCAAGCATGCCCAGTTCTGTGACCATCTATATTGTGTATTCGTGTTTTGGTTTGTACTAGTTAGATGCCCGTGCGATGCCACGGACAAAAAAATATCATTTAAACTTAAAGTAAAATTATTTGCAATATCTTCAGTTGGATTGCCAAACATTTTGTTTCATAAACAGTACTTTGATTGTTCCAACTATAGTTCGGTCCCACTATTGCATTACAGGACTACTTCGTTGCATTACAAAACCACATATATTGGTCCGGACCTTCGCTACAAAATGTTATACATCAAACTGGGCAAAAGATGCACCATCGCAAGTCCAAAAGTGTCACTACATTCAAAATGCATAGTCACTCTAAGCTAGCTCAAAATATTTCCAAAGGATGCTGGGACTTGTTTTGCTACCCGGCAGCACTTCATCTCCCTGTGCCTCTTGGTCATGGAGAAGGTAGACTGTCCAATGAGGTCATTATTTATCGATACATCGATGTTAACTGTAAATAAACTGTTCCATTGTCTAGGATACCAAAATGATATCAACCATCCAAAGAGCATGTCAACAGCACACACAGATAAAAGTCTGCAAGCATGTCACAGGAAGTTAAGAAAGCAAGAGGTTAACCAATTAGACTTCAGATTGTCTTCTGCTAACCATGCTAATACTTGTAAATGCTATTGTTAGTGTTGGTCCACATAGAACTGATTGCGCACAAGTATTTATTTCAACAGGTCACATAATCACAAATTACAATCGACGGTGAAAATTTCAACATCAAGGATTCATTGCAGCTTTAGGTCAATAATTGCTCTGTACCTCCCAACAAATTCCTTCAGGGTCGAAGGCTGTATTTTTCTTTTTACGAAGAGAAGGCCGTATTCACTTAAACCTGCAAGAATGCACTGTCTTTAGCAAAGTACTGACGGTTACCAGGTTAAGAGGGAATGTAAGGCCATTAGTAGGTTGACAAATTTGAACTGCTAAGTTATATAATACACTTGATCATCATCAGGTCAACAACATTGATAATCAAATGCTAAGCACAGGTGTGTAAGCCAAAAGGCCCAAAACACGAATACACAGTAGAGATGGTCACAGAACTGAACATGCTTGAATTATCAGATATCTATAAGGTCTAGCAATTAACACAGGTGCTTCCTAAGTTAGTGGAAAAGAGAATACAAATCCAAGAACATGTAAATTTGCTTATAAGTAATCTTTACAAATTCTCTCGTAATAGGTAGTAGATCTTTCTGAACAAAAAAGGCAACTAACATGACTACTGAGCTGATTTACATTAGCTAAATGCCTGACAAATATTAACTTGCACTATCAGGTCACAACACTAAAAAATTAACAATTGGTCTACATGGGAAAGTAATATTATATTGGAGGCTTTAAATAGAGCAGTTTCTACAAATTACTTGAAACAGTTAATCAGATTGCAACGGGTCCATTGTTTACTGCAAAATATGTCATCTACTGCTACTGACATGTCATATATGAATAGATTATTAGCTGATACCTGGATCATCCCATTCCAGTATGCAAATCTTGGGGAAGGGAAATTATACCTTTTCTAGAACAAAGCAAAATATACTTTGAGCACAACCAACCACCTTACCCTGGATTGAATCGGCTGGAACCCAAATTTTCGCAAGACCAACGCCTGGCACCTCCCTTAGGTCCTGAGAAGCAGTGTGTATTGTTAGCCAACTGCCGCAATGGAGAGTTAACTCCCATCATGCACGACGGTACGGGCAGGTGTGGAGACACTGGAGCCAGGGGAACGTGTCACCGCTGCTCGACGGCTCCCCACCCGACGATCATTGGAAGCAGGAGATGTTGAGGTGCATCCATATCGGACTCCTCTGCGTCCAGGACGATCCGCAACTCCGGCCCCGCATGGCGGCCGTCGTCCTCATGCTCAACAGTCATTCCATGACCCTGGCTGTGCCTACCGAGCCAGTCTTCACAGCTCCCGGCAAGAGACCGTGGGTGGCAGCTCTCGAGCCATCGACCAATGAAGCTTCCATCTCTTACTTGGAGCCACGCTAATGGGTCATCCACACGGATGATGTCGCTTTGTGTTTGAAATTCTTCTAATTTTCGAACCACAGAAGTATGGTTTCAATTATCAGACTGCGATTTATAACCGCCTGCTGACTTTTCATTTTTGGGAATTCAAGGTGGCTCGTTATTTGGTCCAAAATATTAGGTCGGAGGCAAGAAATGATGAACCAAAAAAGAATGTAAAATGCTTGGTGGAAGCTTGGTTTTGATTTTTTCGTGAAAAAAATCGTGTCAAGTGTGAATCCATGATACGTTAGCTTCGTCCAGAAGTAATAACAAAAAGTTTACTTAAGGAACTGGAAATTTTTAAAATATTTGATAACAATGTGCCAAGTTGAGAATCGAAGTCAGTTCTATGTTGAACACGCGTAATCTATCTAAAAAGGATCAATGTCCTCATTTGTACATACTTTACCTTCAGATTCAGGCCATCATTTAGAGTGTAACTATATTTGGAATAACACAGACATGTTTCAGTATCCCTATTTACAAAACCTAGAAGGACTAGACGGTTCAAGCAATACATTGAAATTAGGTAGCTTCAGAAAACAAAGTGAAGAAGGCCATTCAGGCAGCTAGTTATGCCAGTTTCTTACTGTTTTGTGTAATAGCATATCAAACATTAGGAACCCGTTTCAATTGAATTCACAATATGCGAGGAGCCTACTAATCACAAAAAAATCAGAAAAAAAAGTGAGGAGCCTACTGCCAAGCATGAGTTACAGGGAGTGAGAGAGCCAGAGGTCAGGTACTAACTACACACTAGTTAGATGCCCGTGCAATGCCACGGACAAAAAAAAAATCATTTAAACTTAAAGTCAAATTATTTGCAATATCTTCAGTTGGATTGCCAAACATTTTGTTTCATAAACAGTACTTTGATTGTTCCAACTATAGTTCGGTCCCACTATTGCATTACAGGACTACTTCGTTGCATTACAAAACCACATATATTGGTCCGGACCTTCGCTACAAAATGTTATACATCAAACTGGGCAAAAGATGCACCATCGCAAGTCCAAAAGTGTCACTACATTCAAAATGCAGTCACTCTAAGCTAGCTCAAAATATTTCCAAAAGGATGCTCGGACTTGTTTTGCTACCCGGCAGCACTTCATCTCCCTGTGCCTCTTGGTCATGGAGAAGGTAGACTGTCCAATGAGGTCATTATTTATCGATACATCGATGTTAACTGTAAATAAACTGTTCCATTGTCTAGGATACCAAAATGATATCAACCATCCAAAGAGCATGTCAACAGCACACACAGATAAAAGTCTGCAAGCATGTCACAGGAAGTTAAGAAAGCAAGAGGTTAACCAATTAGACTTCAGATTGTCTTCTACTAACCATGCCATCAAATTACTTGTAAATGCTATTGTTAGTGTTGGTCCACATAGAACTGATTGCGCACAAGCATTTATTTCAACAGGTCACATAATCACAAATTACAATCGACGGTGAAAATTTCAACATCAAGGATTCATTGCAGCTTTAGGTCAATAATTGCTCTGTACCTCCCAACAAATTCCTTCAGGGTCGAAGGCTGTATTTTTCTTTTTACGAAGAGAAGGCCGTATTCACTTAAACCTGCAAGAATGCACTGTCTTTAGCAAAGTACTGACGGTTACCAGGTTATGAGGGAATGTAAGGCCATTAGTAGGTTGACAAATTTGAACTGCTAAGTTATATAATACACTTGATCATCATCAGGTCAACAACATTGATAAATAAATGCTAAGCACAGGTGTGTAAGCCAAACGGCCCAAAACACGAATACACAGTAGAGATGGTCACAGAACTGAACATGCTTGAATTATCAGATATCTATAAGAAGGTCTAGCAATTAACACAGGTGCTTCCTAAGTTAGTGGAAAAGAGAATACAAATCCAAGAACATGTAAATTTGCTTAGAAGTAATCTTTACAAATTCTCTCGTAACAGGTAGATCTTTCTGAAAGAAAAAGGCAACTAACATGACTACTGAGCTGATTTACATTAGCTAAATGCCTGACAAATATTAACTTGCACTATCAGGTCACAACACTAAAAAATAAACAATTGGTCTACATGGGAAAGTAACATTATATTGGAGGCTTTAAATAGAGCAGTTTCTACAAATTACTTGAAACAGTTAATCAGATTGCAACGGGTCCATTGTTTACTGCAAAATATGTCATCTACTGCTACTGACATGTCATATATGAATAGATTATTAGCTGATACCTGGATCATCCCATTCCAGTATGCAAATCTTGGGGAAAGGAAATTATACCTTTTCTAGAACAAAGCAAAATATACTTTGAGCACAACCAACCACCTTACCCTGGATTGAATCGGCTGGAACCCAAATTTTCGCAAGACCAACGCCTGGCACCTCCCTTAGGTCCTGAGCAGCATGAATGAGTTCAATCTGCAAGGGGCAAGGCCATAATTTATAGTGCAGCAAGGCAGTTTCCAGAAGGTGCGGCTAGCGCCCCAAAATTTGAACTCCAGGAGCGGGCAAGGCATCATCCGGGAACGAGGTCGGAACTGCGAGCTTGGACGTCAGTGCCGAAAAGGCCCTGCCGACGTTGGTGCCGGCCATGGCGTCGCGTCGGGTGCCCCGCTGCCTGCGCCGGCCAGATGAGAGAGGACCGGCGGCAGCTTGGCTAGCTCCACCAACGAGATGCCGCTCGACGCCGACGTGGTCTGCCGCCCTCGCCCCGGCCAAACAGTTGAATGGCGCTGACGTCCACCCTTCGGGTCACCCGCGCTGCCGTGACCTGGCAGAGGGAGGCGCAACCGGGTGTGGCTGAGCAGAATGGAAGAGTATGGTGCATCTTCGGTATCTTCTTGATCTGATTTTGGGAGGTCGCCATGGATCTGAAAAAGAGATCCAGAGGGATGATTTTTTTTTTTCATTTTCTCATATGCGGATGAGGAAGAAAGAGAGAACGGGGAGACCGGGGAGGCGAACAGGTGCGAGGAGCGAGCCAGCGCGGGAGGGAGCGGGGCCCGTGGACCCCACCTGTCGGCGCGCGTTTTCGGTGGAGGGGCGACGGACCACGACGACGACGACCGCATCACCAACTGCTGTTTTTAAGAGGAGTATAGACTTTTTGGCTGCCACACCTACCTGCAATACTAATAGCTCCTGCAACAATCAATTGATGCATAGGAAAACCTATCATATCTATTAAACTTGGTTGCAGTACTTCCTGCTAAAGAGAGTGCATTCTTTTTGCAGGTTAAAGTGAATATGGCCTTCTCTTTGTTAAAAAAAAATGGAGGGGGCTTCCACCCGGAAGGAATTTTTCGTGACGTACAGAGCAATTATTGACCTAAAGCTGCAATTGAACTCCTGATGTTGAAATTTTCACTGGTTGTGACTTGTGATTATGTATCCTGTTCAAAAAAGTTATTGTGTGCAATAAATTTTATCTGGACCAACACTGTCAATAGCAGTTACAAGTGATTTTATATAATTAATGATGTGAACTCACTAGGGGTTTGCAGCGGATCTTTCGGTGAGAGAAGGGAGATAACTTCGATTTGGTTGGAAAGACGTTCACGGCCCGACTACAACCAGCAAAGATGCGCCTTAGCGACCGATACACCAACTCCAGTGACTGTTCGTGATCTTGTGGAGCACAATCAACCAAACCACTAGGGTAATTTCTGCAAGCAATCGAAGAACAAGCAAGAACAAGATAAGCAAGTCACTCAATAACAACGGTGGGGTTCCGAATCATGTACAACGGGTGGTCTAGTCGACAAACATGACTACAAGTAAATAGCAATGACTAAACTTACAATCAATCAAAACCTAATTTGAAAGTGACGGCTATGGGGGTACATGAGAGGAGTAGAGGACGACCAAGGGTGGAGGTCGTGCCTCAACCCTAGGACACGCTCCTATTAGGCCTAACATGATACAAGCCCAAAGGCCAAATAACGACGGCGCAGCACCGAGGCAGATTCTGGACGTCATATTGTTTCGACAATTTCCGATGACTCCGACTGAATTTAGGCATGCAACCGGTTCCATTAGAAAGCTTATCTTTTTAGCTTCTGTCCATATGTGGAACGTCCCAAAAGGACTCCGTATGTGACTTGGGCGTCTATTTTAGTACAGACTGCTCCTGGAGTCCGAAACGGACTCGAAACCGACTTGAATTGGACCTCAAATGTTTATTTGCATCTCTTGCTGGCCCTTCACGCCTTCAAGTACCTCTCCAGCTATCTCTTCATCATCTCTATAGTTCCTAACAATAATTAATTCATTAGGTAGCAATATATTCTCAAAACCATATAAAGAAGGCATTACAAACGAGCTCACCGATAAAGCTGTCTGTCGTGCTCTAGCTCTTGTGATTGAATCTTGCATGTTCATTGGAGGAGTGTTGGTTGTATCTGTATGAATCATGTCCTCATCATATAATTTGGTTTGCAGAAGACAAATTGAAGTCTAAGTGATTATCCTCTTATTAGTATTTTTCAATGACATCAGACATGCTCCTGGTCTGTTATCTGTGTGCTGTTGACATGCTCTTGGATATGTGTTCTGTGGAGTGAAACTTTTTTTTTTGCGTGTGATTCCTGCCATTGTCTATGGATTGTTGATGCGATTTTGGTATCCTAGATAACAGAACAATTTATTTACATTCCACAGCAATGGATCGACTAGCTGGGAAGAAACGCTAGCAGGAAAATCATTACAGTTGGAGTGATCAGATTATTGTTCATGAAACCATAATGTTTGGTGATATGTACAAAATAAGTAAAATTTTGAGTGTCCGTAGCAGGGCATCCAACTAGTTTAGATTCAAGAGAGACAGTGCCAGAAATTTGCTGTTACTAAGCGTAAATTCAGAAAAAGAAGACACAACCCGTTTTTGAAAATCTACTCAGACGAGACACAGTAATTTCAGGTGAGGCATCAGCGCATCACAAGCAGACAGTTTCTTCTTGGAGCCATAGGCACCGCAGATGAAGCATGTCGCAGCCGAGAAAAGTCTTACCAGAAGACATCAAAATTGATAAGCAATTTTCACCAACAAAATTAAACAGCGCACAAGCAAAATAATCGAGGAAGCATAACCCATATTCAGGAGCTAAAGTAGCTCAGCATCAAGTTCAAAGCACAACCTCAAAAGTCTGCCCCCAGCTTCCAACCACAGATAGAACTACCACTACTACTAGATACGACGACACGACACAGCACTCGGTGAAGCCTTCTTGCAGAACGGACGCCGCCCATGGATCAGCCCAAAGCTTAATCGACCTCCTCGATCTTGGGACCAGCGCCACCGCTGCCGGCCGGCGCGTCCTCGTCCATGCCACCAGCCATGTCCGCATCAGCGCCCTGGTACATCTTGGCGATGATGGGGTTGCAGATGCCCTCCAGCTCCTTCATCTTGTCCTCGAACTCGTCCGCCTCCGCGAGCTGGTTGCTGTCCAGCCAGCTGATGGCGCCGTCGATGGCGTCCTCGATCTTCTTCTTGTCGTCCGCAGGCAGCTTGGAGGCGATCTTGTCGTCCTTGATGGTGTTGCGCATGTTGTAGGCGTAGTTCTCGAGCGCGTTCTTGGCGTCCACCTTCTTCTTGTGCTCCTCGTCCTCCGCCTTGTACTTCTCCGCCTCCTGCACCATCTTCTCGATCTCCTCCTTGCTCAGCCGGCCCTTGTCGTTGGTGATGGTGATCTTGTTCTTCTGCCCCGTCGTCTTGTCCTCCGCCGACACGTTCAGGATGCCGTTGGCGTCGATGTCGAAGCACACGGTGATCTGGGGCACGCCGCGGGGCGCCGGAGGGATGCCGGACAGCTCGAACTTGCCGAGGAGGTTGTTGTC
>LAPY01000702.1:62537-75328 GCA_000970635.1 Eragrostis tef
CCCCCTCCTCCGTTTTCTTTTCTGTCATCGTACAAGTAGAAGAGAAGGGAATGAGGTGGAGGATGAGGAAGAAGGAAACCAAACTCACTTTTATTGTTCCGAAAATCGCATATATTATGTGGTCGATGAAAATTAGCAGAGGAGAATAGTGCTAGCCGTCAAGCACCATCAGTAGTAGTGTAGTGGTGCGTACAATGGTGCAAACCATGCATTATAAAGTTGCATGTGGCACGCAGGCCATGAGAGAAAAAAAAATCTATCCAAATTTAGGAACTCAGTAGTGAAACACTTTTATTTGTGACTATCGTGTCTTACGAGACTTATCGTTCACTATACATTTTATTACTAGCAAGTGATACGAATAGCTTAGTTTTTCTGTTCGACGGCAATGCACCGTGCCGTGTATTAATATTGTACACGCGATGCACTTCTTCAGTTAGTCCACGTAGACGGTAGCACTACGCTGCTTCCTCACCAATTCACCACCCCCCGGCCCGTTCAACGGCTTCGCGTAGTAGTTCTTGTTCTTAGCGTTGATGATCGGCTTGCGTGGTTGGCGCTTGGCCTTCGTCGGCGCCATCTTTTTCTTCCACCGCAACCCGCACGAGTTGCACAATGTCTTTAACCCGTTCGGGCCGGCGCGCCACTGGGTGGTCTCCGTGGTGCCGCACTGGCCGCAGCGGCGCCTCTCGTCTTCCACCACGACCACCGCGACGAGCGGCGACACCGTGATGACATCGCTCTTCCGCTTCCACTTCCCGTCTGGAGCTCGCTGCTGCGGCTTTTGCTGCTTCGGTCGGCTCGTGACGCCGGCCGCGGCGTCTCGGATGACACGTTTCTTCTTGGGCTTGGGCGGGAGCCAGTGGTGGTCGCTAACGTCGTCGTCGTCGTCCTCGGACGAGGAGGAACTGTCGCTTGCTGACGCTGACGAGATGCGCATTGGACTACTACTACCGGCCGGTTCCCTCACGGGCTCGGCTCGCTCCGGCGTTCCCGATGCGCCGGAAGCGTCCGCGAGGACGGTCGCCGTGTCCGCCGGCGGGAGGATCGTCTCATCAAGAGTTCCCGGGAAATCAGTGTCACCGATATCGTTCTCCAATCCGTCCAAATCCATGATGACGTCTAAATCGTTGAACCAACCGAAGCCATTTCCGTCCAAGGCGCCGCAGCCGCCGAGGCTCCCAAACACGGCGTCGAGCGGGTCGTCGGGGATAGAAAGCGCTGAGCGGGGCGCGGCCGGCTTACAGGGCCCTATCATCTTGCGGTGCTGATTGATGAGGACGATGTGTGTGTAACTCGTTACGTGGACTCGACGCGTTGAGCAATGATTGTTCTGCTTGCAATGAACCGATGGGGTCGATACTTTCTACTATAAATCGAGCTTGGTGCGTTCGACTCGGAATGCAATCCTAGTTCGATGGAATCCGTGTCGGAGGTCTTTTTTTTTTTAAGCACACGTGGTGTCGGAGGTCTCTCTCTCTCTCTCTCTCTCTCTCTCTCTTTGAGATAATGGTGTCGGTCTGTCGGAGGTCTCTTTTTTTTTTTGAGACACTGTCGGAGGCGGCGCAGGTGCGGATGAGACATGGTGTTACGCAATTCGATCGGACTGCGATTTCTATTAGATGGGCTGCGTTCCGGCCCGTTCAGCCCATTTTCATCTTTCTTGTATGTGTACGGTCCCGATGGGCCGATGGCTCGATCCGCTCGATCGTAAACAAGCCGAGCTCAAGCCGGGTCTGATGAAGCTCGCAGATCGCAAGAGTTTCAGGGACCTCCTATGTATGTGTACGGTCCTACGTTTAACATAAACATACGTTTAACATACTTAACGTACATCAGCCCAATAGCCCACCAAATCTAACCAGCCCAGCCTAACTTAAAGAGTCAACATTTTTGTTGTTCTATTGTAATATTTTTTAAAATAAAATCAACATTTTTAAAAAATTGTTGACTAGTAACAACAAAAATGTTGACATAGCGCAAATAAAATATTGACATAGTACATTCAAAATGTTGACGAAAATTTTAAATTTTAAACATATCTATATTGGATCTCATTTTAAAAAATTAATTATAACAAACACGTAGGTTCAAACAGATTGAAAACGGAGTTATGGTTTAAGAGAAAAATACGTTTAAAATTTGAAATTCGTTTCTTTTTCTCCCCTCCTCACCCAGGCCAATCAGAGCGCGACATGTGGCGCAACCTGGCTTCTCCCTCCCACGCCGCAGCGCGCGCCAGCCGTTAGATTTGCACGAATTTTAAAGGGTCCGATCGAAAGTTTCAGGTCGAGCCCAGTTTCAGCCCGTCTGCAGCCTCGCTCGTTGACCCGTTGACAGGCCCGCAGCTCGCTCGACCAGTCGAGCTCGACGCGTTGACGGCCAGTGCGACGGCGACCGACCGAGCTCGAATCCGTAGCGCCCAAGTAGCCGCGGTCCTTTTTCTTTCCCCATCGGCCGTCGTCTCCTTCCACAACGCCGCGTCGCCGCCGCCCCGTGATCACCTGGCTTCTCTCCTCCGCACCTGCGCCGCCGCGGCCGCGGCCCGCTTCTCTCTCGTCCGCTCCCGCGCTGTCGCCTCCGCGGCGTCTCGGTCGGTGCGTCACAGCCCTCCCCTCCGCATCCCCACCATGGCGGAGTCGGAGACGAAGGCTGATGAGGAGGACCTGAAGAAACTCAGGCTCTTCAACTCCATGACGAAGGAGAAGGAGCTCTTCCGGCCGCGGGTGGAGGGCAAGGTCGGCATGTACGTCTGCGGTGTCACGCCCTACGACTACAGCCACATCGGCCACGCGCGTGCCTACGTCGCCTTCGACGCCCTCTTCAGGTAACGACCCCGATCCCCTGGAATGTGGCACCCCTTTTGGCTTCGTAGGTGTGCATTTGTTGGGATCGGCTGTTACTACGCGATTTTTGGTGCTTTATATTCTGTAATAAGGAACATGGACTTAGTTCAGTAATTGCTATTGCTGTCCTCACATGTGGGATTGTTCCATCATTTCTTCTGATTGTACATTATCTAATGGTGATGGTTCTAGTGTAACTTTGTGGGTTTATGGGTTGTTGGTCTTGCTTGGGTTTAGGTGTCTAGTACCTGTTACTGTTAGGTGAAGCCACGCGATGTTTCAACTGCATTATGTACTAGTTGCCTCTGACACCCGCCGCAGACACCCGCCGCAGACGATACATTAGTCATTGATATCACCTTGGTACATTGGATCATGTTTACGCTGTGTTGGTTCAACTCAAACTCACAATTGTTTGCTTGAACTTCTGTGTTGCAAAACATTTCTGAAACTTTGGTAATATATTATTGTATAATTCATTCCACGCTCCATGCAGGTACCTAAAGTTCTTGGGATATGAAGTTGAATATGTCCGGAACTTCACAGACATTGATGATAAGGTAATAATTTGCCCATATCATTCAAGAGGTACACTTTAGTAGTTGAGGAAATGGAGAGAACCTTTGAAGTCTCATCGTGGCAGAATAATAATCTTAAATATGGCAAAGTGCAATATATAACACAATACGCTTATGCTTCTACTAGTTATCCGGTGCTTTCATTTAAACAGGATGTGCCATAGTTTCCATCTCCTCTGCACCACTTGTTTTGATGCACGCATAATTCACAGAACAGATCCCAGGCTTAAGACATGTTCTAGAACCTATGTGTTGCTGTTGTTTTAGGGTTTTGGGTATAGGATCAGACCTCTATACTATTCAATCTACTTTGCAGGATGTTGAATAATTTAAAATAAAGTATTAGCACAATGCCCTTACTTTGCCACTGATTTAGAACAAACATGCATATATTTATTATTAAAGAAACTGTAGACATACCACAGAGGGACGGAAGAGGAGGGAGCGAGGCCACCAAACGACCGATGACCACATACTAGCCATCAACTCAGAATTTCTATATTTCGCAAAATGATATTCATTATCTGAAAGATGAGATATATATATTTTTCTTATATTTTGATGCTGTAGTGATCCCAGAACTTGTTTAACTGTACAGATTAATAATCGCGCAAATGAAGCTGGCGAAACAGTTGAGAGTTTGAGTGGCCGATTTATCAATGAATTCCTTCTTGATATGGCTGAGCTCCAGTGCTGGTCTCCAACTCATGAGCCACGTGTAACAGAGCACATCAAGCATATTATAGAGTTGATAACAAAGGTATATTTGAGTATTGCAGCAAGTAATACCAAGGCAGCATGACTGATAGCAAATAACATGTTTATTTGTTCTTCCATAATACTGTTCGGTTGTTTTCGTAAACAAAAGCAGCACTGATGATTGCATTATTTTTAGCATACATAGTAAAGTTATAGTTTTACACAATATTTGATTTCCAGCATAATTAGCAATCATACATAACTTGCTGTATACAGTTCTTGTGGTGGGAAGTGTTTTATGATCCCTTTTATCTTGCATATCACAAGAAACTATTACTCGGCAACTCAATTATTTCCCACTTTATGTATGCTTCTGGGCAGATAATGGAGAATGGGAAAGCCTATGAAATGGAAGGAGATGTTTACTTCTCAGTCGATAGTTACCCTGAATATCTTCGTTTATCTGGAAGAAAGTTAGATCACAACCTTCCAGGTGCGCGAGTTGCTTTCGATACAAGGAAACGTAATCCTGCAGATTTTGCCTTATGGAAGGTAAGTTTGATGCGTTGTATTTCTAGCTGACTCTTTTGTCCTGTCACTTTCATCTTATCCTTTACCAATCTTTCAGTCCGCAAAGGAGGGTGAGCGTTTCTGGGATAGTCCTTGGGGACGTGGAAGGCCTGGCTGGCACATTGAATGCAGTGCTATGAGTGCTCACTTTTTGGGACATGTGTTTGATATTCATGGCGGAGGGAAAGATTTGATTTTTCCTCACCATGAGTATGAACTTGCTCAAAGCCGAGCGGCGTATCCAGAAAGCGAGGTTAATTTCTGGATGCACAACGGCTTTGTTAACAAGGATGGCCAGAAAATGGCTAAATCAGAAAAGAACTTTTTCACGATCAGAGATGTAAGGGGTGAACATCTGGTCTTTTAGTTTATGAAGTTCTTTGACTAAGTTTAAAACATTTCAGTTCCTTTTGAGATCACTGACAATTGTTTCCTTTCAGATACTTGCTCAATACCACCCAATGGCGTTGAGATTTTTCCTGATGCGTACACACTACAGATCTGATGTAAACCACTCTGATAAAGCCCTTAAGATTGCTTCTGATCGTGTGTACTACATTTATCAGGTGCTTGTCATGGGCTTCAAATATTGGCTATTGCATTAATATCTGATCTCTTTATGGATTTGGGCATTAATTATCCTTTTTTATCTAACATTCAATGCAAAATATATGCAGACTCTATATGATTGCGAGGAAGTGTTATCTATTTACCGTGAAGAAGATATCTCTGTCCCAGTACCAGATGAGGATCAAAAATCTGTTGACGACCACCATTCAGATTTCTTGAAACATATGTCAGATGATCTTAAAACTACAGATGTTCTGGATGGCTTCATGAATCTATTGAAGTCCATAAACAGCAATATGAATGATTTGAAGGTATGTTGGTATTGTTTATCGTGCTTCCTTAGTTCCAAGGTTCATATTTTCTGAAATCATACCTTTCATTTTCCTTTTGGCTTTTAACATCTTTTCAACTTTCAGAAACTGCAGGAAAAATTAGAACGACAAAATAAGAAGCAGCAGCAGAACAAGAAGCAGCAGCAACTACAAAAACAGCCAGAACATCATGTTCGAGCTCTAATTGCGTTGGAGTCAGAACTCAAAAATAAACTATCTATACTTGGTTTGATGCCACCAACGTCTTTAAGTGAGGTACTACACTCACCTATTCTTTACTGTGTAAACACGTTCTATGACTACGATGGTACATGTTTCACGAACAAAATTTCATTCCAATAGGCACTGGAGCAGCTTAAAGGCAAAGCATTAAAGAGAGCGAAGTTGACCGAAGATCAACTGCGAGAGAAAATTGAGCATAGGAATGATGCAAGGAAGAACAAACAATTCGATGTGTCTGACAAAATCAGGAAAGATCTTGCTGCCCTGGGCATTGCCCTGATGGACGAACCAACTGGTACCGTCTGGAGACCATGCGAACCAGAGCTTGTAACCACTGCAGAGGATGGAGCTGAAACAAGTACGTCTAGAAAGTGACGTTGGCGTAGACTCGAGGCATTTCCGGTGTGTGTGTCACTGTGTAGAGGGCGGGAAGCTACAGGGCGACAGAAGCACAGTGTGTTTGAGTTGTAATCAATCCTGTTAGTCTGTCTAGTGGGTCCGGGTTGTCGTGATCAAATTGACTGATTCTTTCATGCTAGCGGTACAAGTCAATTTTTTAGGCTCATGGATATAGAAATGCAGTACATAAATTGCTGGCTCTGAAACAAACTGGTACCATTCAGGAGTATGCTAGGGAATTGGATTATCTTCGCTATCAAGTCTATGCATAATGTTGCTTATGATGAGATGTTCTTTATTTCTCATTTTGTCAGTGGCCTGAAAGATGACATAAAATGGTCAGTTGAATCTCAAGTTCCTGACAGAGCTGACCGAGCTTGTTTGCTGGCTAGAGTTCAACAACAGGTGTTCGACAAGCAAAAGGTCAAGAGAACAAAGCTGCAACTACCTCTTCACCATTCTGGAAAGAAAGGCAACTCAGAGACTTCAGAAGGGCAAATAATCTCTGCTATTTTTCTTAGGAGAAATATGATGCTGAACATATTCAGGTTGACGATGCTCTTTTGAAAATGCTCTTAATACGATGGTGGCAGTGGCGAATTTAGCGTTGCGAAGATTCGAATGCCGTTGAGTGTACATGATAGTATCTAGGTGGTGCACATGTGATGAAAATAAGATGATACTCATTGAAATTCCGCTTCTCTGATGCCGGTACACCAGGGAAGCAAGTAACCTCTCCCATGAATTGTGGTAGATTATTAGATCAGATATGTAAACTAGATTTGTTTCTTTTTTAAAAGTTGACTAGATATGTTTTTTTTAACATAGGCAAATTTGTCTCTAGGACATCTCTCATATCTGGCTTGGTCTGCAACACACCGCCCGGTCTGGTTTTGCTTGCGGTACATTGCGAAAATGTGATTTTGTCCCAGACACACTGCCACCAATAAGCAATAACTCTTTTAGGGGTGGGCGCGGTTAACCGCAAAACCGATTAACCGAATTAACCACACCGAAATATCTAAAATTTTTAGCTAGTACGGTTAACCGTAAAAATTGCGGTTATCATTTTTGACAATAACGGTTAACCGCATAAATTGCGGTTATTAACGAATTAACCGAACTAACCGAATTAATCGAAATTGTCATCTCAACCTAGTAGATCTCGAGACTCCTCAATCCTAACTCATTCCAACCCGGTCCTCTCCCATCTTTATCCTCTCCACACACCTCACTCGACGACTACTCGTGCATTGACATCGTCATCCACGCCGCATTGGTCTATTTTTATTATGTTTATTGCATAAATTTATCTAATATAGTGGAATATGTACTATTGTGCGGTTAATGCGGTTAACCGCATAAACGAAACGAATTAACCGGAACCGAATTGTGCGGTTAAGCATTTTTTCCGTACTAAATCGGTTATCATTTTTCATTAACCGAAGTTTCTCTAAACCGAATTGATCGAACCGAATTATCCGGATTAACCGAACGCCCACCCCTAACTTTTTTTCGTCGGCAGGGGAGAACGGGCATGGGAAAAGACTCCAGTGCCCCTGACCGAGCCGGCTACTGTTCCTGGTCGAGCCGGACCAAGTCGATGTGTCGTCCCTAGCCCGACGCCGACCTAAGTCGAGATTCGTTCGCCGCCGCCACACCCTTCTGTTGTTCGCGGCGATCCTGCTGCTCTCGCTCGCTGTTGCCGCTGGTCCGGGTGATTCTGCTGCTCCCGCTCCCCGATTCATTTCTCCGTCGATTCTGCTGCTCCCGCTCCCCGATCCATTTCCCCGGCGATTCTGTTGCTCTCACTTCCCGATTCGTTTCTCTGGTAATTCTGCCGCTCTCGCTGGAACATCTCTCGCCGTTGACGCTCGTCGAGTTCCCTGTGCTGTGAAGCCGCGTCGCCGCACCTGCGCGTCGAGGACTCGGTGAACTGTGCGACGACATCTTCCTCTCACGCGTGCACGCCTCACTGCACCATGGCCGGGTTCGATTTGTCGAGGAGAGCGGGAAAGATTGCCGAAGAGAGAGAGCAATGGCGAAAGGATGCGACTGCCTCGGCTTTGGTTAGGGTTACGTAAGGGTGTCACTTGGTCTGGCTCGACCAGGAGCGCTGCCTGCCTCTCTCATGACACCACGGTCTTTTTCTAGCGCCCTCTCCCCTGCTGACGAAAGAAAATACCTTTTTATTGCGGGCGGTGTGTCTGAGACAAAATCCTATTTCGACGGTGTGATGCAGACAAAACAAGGCCGGAAGGTGTGTTGCAGAGATGTCCTAGGGACAAATTTGCCTTTAACATAGCCTTCAATTTTTATGACTCTTGCTCTTTTCACTGCACATGAAAGAAGCCATTGACTGAAAACTAAATTTAGATATTCATTGTTAAACTTTGTCCTTGAGATGCTGACAATCCATGTTCTTCTCTAACGAGAGAGGCAATTTTATGATTTTTTTTAAAAAAAATTGCTTTTAACATTTGGCCCTTCAAAATTTAGATGCTTGGTACAAATTTTATAAAAATTAATAAAAGTCCTCTAGATGGTTCGATCTGTCGAGGACACGACAAACAAACCTAAAGCCCCAAACCGAAAGTGGATGCTCGCATTATTCGCTAAAAAACCGAGTCGGAGAAGAAAGCCCACATGTCAAACAAGGCTGGCGCTTTTTTAAGAGTAAATTTTGTAAACCGAGTTTAACATGTCAAACGGAGTTTGAGTCGAAGGATAGAAAACGTATAGCAAATTGCTCCGGATTACAAGCAAGTGTCGGATTAATAGTTTCAAACCTAATCGAACTGATAAACCGCACGATTAGCCCGGTTGCCATCATTAAATCGACCTCGAACTCTCTCTCGAGGTTCTTATAATTTCTCCAGCCTGTAGCCCCCTCTCCTCTTCCTCCCGATTCATCCCACCTCCATCCAAAGCTGCTCACGCAGTCACGCCCCCAGAAATAAAGCAGCTCCTCCCGGGGGCGGCGTACCAGTCCCGTCGCCAAAACCCTAACCCCGATCCGATCGAGGAGCGCTGCTTCCCATGGCGGGCACCGTAAGCCAGGCGAGCCTCCTGCTCCAGAAGCAGCTCAAGGGTACGGATCCGGAAGCCCTCCCGATTCCTTGTCCTTTTTCTCCCCGATTCGCCGCGATCGGCTTCTGAATCCTGATCCCTTCTGCTTTTGTTTGTGTGCTGTCGCAGATCTTGCGAAGAACCCAGTAGATGGGTTCTCCGCCGGGTTGGTGGATGATAGCAACGTCTTCGAGTGGCAGGTGACCATCATCGGCCCGCCGGACACCCTATAGTAAGTTCGAACTCTGCGCGCCCTGTAATTATTGCTGCACGATTGCCCTAGGGTTATAGATTGCATGCTTGATGCGCCCGCCCGGTCGCCTTTGGTCTGAATTGCTTGGATTGCGTGGTGTGTACTCTGCAAATTCCATGTTATGGTGTCGATCCGATACTCTTGCTGATGAATTATGGTGTAGCGCAGAGGATTCCATGTTTTGATGCTGATATGTAGCTGGCTGATAAATCCAGGCATCAGCTGCTGTCGAACATGATCGGATAGTTGAGCTTACTGGCTTTGCATTTAGCTTTGTATGTCAGCAACTCACCATTGATTTGCTTGAAGGGTCGCAAAATGATCTGGATATATGCAACAAATATCTGTCAAGGGTGGCTGAATATGTTTATTTCATAATAGTTTGTATAAGCAAGCAACACCGTTACTGAAGCTTATTTGTTTCTGATGTATGCATAATTGCATTTATGTTAATCAGCAGATTAATTTGATCGGAAAAAAGAAAACAGATTTTGAAGTAGTGGATTTTTTTAGAGTTCAGGGCTCTGATACAGACATGGATACAATGCTTATTTGGTCAGTGATGCTAAGTACCGGTGCTTATTTGAGTAAAATAATACCAATTGGTGTATTTTTTGCAACCGCGTCATACTTCATGCGATGAAATATTAAACATGGACCAATGATGTAAATAGGTACATGGTTTTTGTGCTCTTGTAATCAGATACAATTTCTTATTAGAAAAGGCTTATGGATATATATTGTTTGGAGAAGAACGTTCAAGTTCCTAAAAATTGGGTCCTGTTATAGTTGAATGGAATTGAACCAGTGACACGGCGATGATTAAGCATTTCAAACTTAGGTGTCTTGTTTATATTTGATGTGGATCTGCATTGCATTACGGAGTTTGTGGTACTCAGAAGACTTTTCAGCTATATTAATTCTAGGCTAGGTTCAGAGTTCATAAAATGATTTAGCTATTTGCCACTAGGTGAGACTGCACTAGCATCTTTGTTTAAGTGGTTGTATATTTCTTTAGTTTTTGCTTTATTCCCTGAAATATCATGAAATTAAATGTGATGAATTTTTCTTTTTGCAGTGACGGAGGCTATTTCAACGCAATAATGACCTTCCCTCAGAATTATCCCAACAGCCCGCCATCAGTAAGGTTTACTTCTGAGATGTGGCATCCGAACGGTAAGCTCTTCCCAGCTGACTGATATTCATATATCTGATTTTATTAATATGTCAGTATTCTAATAGTGCTTATTATGTTGAATTCTCAGTTTATCCTGATGGACGTGTGTGCATTTCGATTCTTCACCCACCTGGCGAGGATCCCAATGGTTATGAGCTTGCGAGTGAACGGTGGACGCCAGTGCACACGGTAAGGCACATAGATGCGGCTTTTGCTCTTTGTACTCCCTGTTCGGCCCCTTTATAAACGATTACACCTAATTAAGCTACAAACGGGCACATCAGTACTGATATGGAATCTAGTCGGGATAAAATTAAAGGAGTGATTTCTATGTTGATGTGAATAGTGTGAATACTTGTTACCTTTGAGTTATGTCACGGCTGTCTCTAGACTAGTAAAAATTCGGTCCTTTTAGTGCAAGTCTTGAGACATTATTTAGGCTGATTTCCATAGGGTGGTTGGAATCTATTTCCAGGTTTCTTTTGTTGTAATTAGCTGAACATTCACAAACCAATTCTCGATAGTTAACAAATGAGCTCATCCATTTCCAGTTTTATTTTGGTTTCGTTGATTGATTTATGCATTGTTGTTTCACATGATTCTACCCAAAACCTGTAATTCTTACATGTTTACCTAACCACTCTAATTATATTGAATCTAAGCCAAGCTTTTCTTCAAGTTCCTTAAACAGTCTTGTTTCTTTCCTTTGCTAATTACTAGCTCTCTTGTGTGCAGGTTGAGAGTATAGTTTTGAGCATCATTTCGATGCTCTCTAGCCCTAACGATGAATCTCCAGCAAATATTGAAGCAGCTGTAAGTGCACTTAACATTATTTTCTTTCTTATGTGCAACATTAAAATCAGTCACTTGTCTGTTTTTCAATTGCAACAGTTTGTTTTGTGGATTTATATAATAATAATTAAAAATAAATATTTACAATTTTGCCATTGAGCTTACAGGCAATAAGTATATCATTTCTGCTGCATCATGGTCGAGTTATCTAACTTATCTCCTGGTCTTAGTGAGAATATGTGAAAACTTTCCAGGATTGGTTGAAATGATGCTGAGTTTCTTGATAGCAGATGAACACACTCTAGTTTCTAACATTTTACTGAATTTCTGTTCTTGCAGAAGGATTGGAGAGAAAGGAGGGATGATTTCAAAAAGAAAGTTAGGGCATGCGTCCGCAAATCTCAAGAAATGTTCTGAACAGGAAACATTTGGGGAGTTTAACTAGTGCTGCAATTGATGTGATGCACTTCACCATCATTCACCGGATGCTCACCTGATTCAGCAGTTTCGCAGCTCCCCTGTATATTTTCCATTCAGTGTCATTCGTATGGTGGTGTCGAAGAATATTTTGAACATGCTGCCACCTAATGATAATTTTCTTGATGAACATCGCAAGAAGTGATTGTGTCCTAATGCATTTTAGTTTCGCGTTTGTTTCTGGACCTGCAGAATGTGCTTGCGAACTGGAGCGGTAAAACTAATCTGATCAGTTTATTTTAAGCACACAATGAGCCCTGGATTTGTTATTATCGACATACCATCCGATATATACTAGTTTAGATTGAATCTTGACATTCCTTTTGTCGGCAACGTATCTTGTGGAAACTAATTTGGTGTGCAAACTATGCAAACTCCAATCACAATAGCAGGATCCTCATCCGATGGTCAGATTGAGAGGTGGGAATTTTTGTCATTTAAACCCTCCCACCATTAGCTTTGTTAATCTTAATTTTCCTAACTACCCCTTCCAAACGGCACAGGAGGGATGGAGGCTCGCTGCCGTCTCCGTTTTCTTGCGAGGCGCCGCCTGGGACGATCTCGTCTCAGCAAGTGCCCAACATGGCATGGCGGCCATCGGAGCCGAGCAAGCACGCCGAGCAGCCGCCGCCATGGATCGCGAGGACTCGGCCGCTGAGGATCGCTTGAACCGCGATGGCTTCACCGCCGTCGTCGTCCGCGCTCACCTCTCCTCCCCTGAACCGGGCTCACAATGGCAAGCAGCAGGGCACCTCGCCGTAGCACGGCCTCAAGGAAGCATTGAGGCAGCAGAAGCATCAGAGGCTG
>LAPY01000702.1:106891-118832 GCA_000970635.1 Eragrostis tef
GCCCCCCCCCCCCCCCCCCCCCCCCCCCCCCCCGCGTCTCGCGTATAGTACATTTTACATTGGACAAGGTCTACTTTACTCCTTCTCAATCCCAGTCTACTACATAATCTATTAAATTAAAATTTGATCTATTTTACCTCTAAAGATAGCCCTGGTATTTATTTAGTTTTTTGCTAAATGAGCGGTTTCGCGAATGTGATCTAATGTCAAGGCAGTTTTTTCAATGTAGCTCTGACACCACGCAAGTCCAAAAGAAACAATAACAATTAGGGCGAACTCTTAAGTAGAAATTGGGGTGGATGTTATGATGATGGAGATGTACAAAGACAAACTCTTGGATGAAAATCGATAAGGATGGCTTGCAATCCCTTGGAATGCATGTGTGTACGGGTTGAGTCTGTAAAATTGCCGGATCTTACTTCACGTCAATAAAACAATACTAGATTGGAGAAAAAGTTGAAAAGTGAGCTGATCTGACAAATGTATGAGGTAACTTTGTAATCTAGATTATAGTTTAAAGGACTACTCTATGCCAACAGCGTCCTCTGTCCCTCCCCACCTCAAGCCCTCCGCAGGCAAATAAACTCCCACGGTTGGCTCAACATCTACGTTGTGGCACTGCCCGACACTGTCTTTGAAGCTTGTGTTGAACCCGGTAGGTTGCTGGACACGTGAAGCAAGAGGGAGGGAGGGTGAGAGGAGCCAACGGATCCAGGATCCACGACTGCCTTGGAGCTTGTGTTGAGCTCGGCACTTGCCTCCGCTCCTTTCTCTTCATCCATCTCAGATTTTCCCACGTTCGGGGTGATACTTGGACGCGTAAAGCTCGGCACGCTTCTTATTTCTCCAGCGTTGTGCAAGCTTGTCAAGGCTCCTCTCCACCACACTGCTCACAAATTGCTATCAAGCAGCCCTCCACTGCTGGACGACAACTCATCAAGATTCAACGACGAAGGTGACATTGAGCGTGATATGTTATGTTGTGATTGGTTGGTAGGTTCTTTGACCACTTTTCGAGAAATTTTCTGGCAGAATTAGGTATATTAATACTTGTATACATAAAACACCTTGCCGGCACTATATCTAGTCATCTGGGCTGGGTTAAAAGGCCCGGTCCAAGGCCTGACAATTTTGGCCCAGTCTGACCACAGCACGGCCCGTACCAAAGAAGGGTCTTGCTGGCACAAAGCCTGGCTAGTTCCAAGCCCGTGTGCCACCCCGAGCACGGCCTGCGAATAGAAGATTGTCACGCCTACCATGATGGCCCACTAAGCACGAAGGTCGTGGCCCGGTTCCAGCAAGACCCAGTTAGCCCTCACCACAACGGTCTACCCCCCCCATATATAAACAACACCACGCCCTCTGCCAAACCCTAGCACTCATTTTTCCCCTCCTTGGCGCCGCACTCACCCTTGCCTCTCCCCTCCTCTCCCCGACCCCAAATCCTAGCTTTGAGCCGCCGCATATCAGTTACCTTGCAGTGACTAGCTTGTCTGGAGCCGATCTCCTCTTGCACTCATTCTCTTCTCATGGAAGCCAGTAGGGAAGTGCTTCATCACTGCCAGATCTGAGGCTGCTGGTAGCCTCAGAAACTTGTTGTACCACCATATCTAAGTCTACTTAGTTCTGCCTAGTAGCAGATGTGGCGTCGTCGACAGCTTCATCGACTCGGATGGTGGACGGTGGCGGCTCCATCAACAACGATCTTCACACTCATAGTAGGCAGGGTGCTTCCTTCCTTTTATTTCTCTACATCATTTTCTCTATCCCGGCTTCTTTTCATGGCTCAGTTGCATGGGGGACAATCGATCCTATTTCTTTGACCCACCGTCTTTCTCCTGATCTAGATCTAGATGAGGCCTCCCCATTCCTACCGCCTAGTCTCAACAGAGAATTAATGTGCCCTCACAGCCTAACCACCAATCAGAAGGTGGCCAACCACGCTCTCCCTACCATCCAACCTCTCTCCTATGGAATATCAACCACATGGGGCCATCATGTCCTTCTATTCATATACTCCCTCCGTCCATTTTTATAGGGCATTTTCGAAGTTTGAGTTTTTCTCTAAATGTAGGGCGTTTTGAGGATAAGAAAATTTTTGTGGTAGGTATAAGGGTTGGTGGAGTGATGGAGTGAGGTAAAAATGAAGGGTATGGTAGTCCTTTAACGCATTGACTATTTCTGTTTTTGAATCCTAGAAAGCCCTATATTTAGGGACAGAGGGAGTAGTCATCTCATGCTGCAGGCCCATATTAAAATAGGTGTGTGTGTGTGTGTGTGTGACCGAGAAGAAGGAAAAAAGATGGTTATTTGAAGCTTCATAAACATATAATGTAGTATGTCTTATTTAGGGGGAGGGGGGGATGTGTACACCACTTATTCGTAACCACACATCTGACATCGCTTTCCACCCAACTCTCACTTGCAGACATTTTCTTTCCTTTCTTGTTAGATGCAGTAAAACATTTATATTGTAACATACTATCTTGCTTTATTCCTGAAATTTTATGAAATTAAATGTGATCATTTTTCTTTTTGCAGTGATGGAGGCTATTTCAATGAAATAATGAACTTCCCCAGAATTATTCCAACAGCCCGCCATCAGTAAGATTTACCTCTGAGATGTGGCATCCAAATGGTGAGGTCTTCCTAGCTGTCTGTTTTTCATATATCTGATTTTTTTTGTTATTTCAGTATTCATATAGTGCCTATTATGTTGATTTTATCCTCATGGACGTGTGTGCATTTCATTTCTTCACCCGCCTTGTGAGGATCCCAATGTTTATGAGCTTGCAAGTGAACCATGGACACCTGCACACGGTAGGGGCATTCATGGCACATAGGTGTTTTGTTTGCTCTTTTTACTGTGTGAATGACCCATTAGTACTGATCTGAAATCAAGAATCTGGATACAATAAAAGAAGTGATTCCTCATTTCTCTATTAATCTGAATAATGTAGTAAGCACTTGTTACCTTTTTAGTTACATCAGAGGGTTGTCTGTCAACTAGTCAATTTTGTCCTTTTAGTGCTTGAGACATTTTTCGAGCTGATTTTTATTGCATGGTAGCAATATATTTCTAGCTTCCTTTTGTTGCAATTAGCTGATCTTTAGATTGTCAAACGAACTTGATAATTAGCAGTCCAGATCATCCATTACGAGTTTTATATCATAGTTTCTTTATTTGGTTTATTCATTGTTGTTTCTTTAACTATATTGAACCTACTCTGCTTTTTCTGCAAGTTTCTTAAATACCGACTTGTTTATTTCCTTTGTTTTGAGCATCGTTTCGTTGCTCTCTAGTCCAAACGATGAATCTCGAGCAAATATTGAATAGTTGTAAGTGCACTTAACATTGTTGTCTTTCCTGTGTGCAATATACCTGTTTGACATCCTTCCTAAAAAATTGATTGCATGAGTGCAAGCCCAACGCGTCGGCGTATCGCCGGGCACATTGAAAAAGAAATTCTGAGCTGGATGTAGGAGAAAGGAGATGAGACAACTTTATTTTTGGGCTACCTCGGCTCAAAAAGCCATGTAGAGGTGGTACAAGGCGATGTAGGGACTACTTTATTTTTGGTTTCCGCCATTGGATTTCTTGACAATTGTTGTACAAGTTGATGGACAAGAGCGCCTTTATCGTGTTTTGTACTAAATTGTATCATGCATGATTTGTGTGGTATCTGATTGAGCGGAGAAGATTTGATACGACGTATGATTATGTTGCCCCAATTTGTTAGCTCGCTCCAATACATGAATATTCTTGTTTAATTGAATGTTAGGTGCAAAAAGTAGTGGTGTTGACATACCTCTACCAGAGTTGATTAATTGTTCTGCCAACATTAGATTTCTGGGTGAAACACTATACGGATGCTACTCGGTTTGACGTTGTCTTTTCTTTACTAAATAGTGAAGATGAATTTGTTTCCTATATTGAGTTCTTGCGCTACCTGGACTCACATCGCAGAGCAGGAGCGCGAAGAAAATAAAATTTACAAAGATTTAGCAACTAAAAATAGAGGACTAAGCAGGAAGTTAGAAAATGAATCACCTGAGTGCCTTGAACTTTATTGAAACTTGCTGCATACCATTCATAATGGTTGCAACATATCTAACTGGTTTGATGATCTTAATAATATGAACTTGGTTTGCATATTCATCCTCATTGTTCTTATCAACATAAATTTCTCCTTCTGTAGAATCAACATACTCGTTGTCTGCTTTCTCGCTTGTGATATCGCGATGCCCTCCTTGCTCTTGTGTGGCTTCATCCAGCTTAAACCTCCTAACACATCCAGCCTTGCGTTAGCTAGCTCCAATGCATGAAGAGTCTTGTGCAATTGAATTTTAGGCGGAAAAAGTAGTGGTACAGACACACCTCTACAAAGGTGAATAATTGTTCTGCAAGGACTAGATTTGTGGGTAAAACATTATGCGGATGCTATTGGGTTTGACATTTTTTTACTAGATAGTAAATAAGACTTTGTTTCTTATACTGAGTTCTTGCGTTACCTGGGCTCACATTGCATAGTAGCTATGCACGCGTAGAAAATAGATTTTACAAAGATTTAGCAACTAAAAACAGAGGACTAAGGGGAAGCTAGAAAATGAATCACATGAGTGCCTTGATCATTATTGAAACTTGCTGCATACCATTCATAATGGTCGCAACATATCTAACTGGTTTGATGATCTAAGTAATATGAACTTGGTTTGCATATTCATCCCCTTTGTTCTTATCAACAATTTCTCCTTCTATAGAATCAACATACTCATTGACTGCTTTGATGCTTGTGATATCGGATGCCCTCCTTGCTCTTGTGTGGCTTAATCCAGCTTAAACCTCCTAACACATCCAACCTTGTGTTAGATAGCTCCAATACATAAAGAGTCTTATGTAATTGAATGTTAGGTGTAAAAGTGGTATTGACACACCTCTATCAGAGGTGATTAATTATTCTGTTAGGACAATATTTGTGGGTGAAACAATATGCACACGCTACTGGATTTGACATTGTCTTTTCTTTTTACTAGATAGTGAATATGAATTGTTTTCCTATACTGAGTTCTTGCGCTACATGGGCTCACATAGCAGTGTAGGAGCGCAAAGAAAATAAAATTTACAAAGATTTTGCAACTAAAAAGAAAGGACAAAGGAGGAGGCTAGAAAATAAATCACCTAAGTGCCTTGGACGTTATTGTAACTTGTTCCATACCAGTCATAATGGTCACAATATATCTAACTGGTTTGATGAGCTTAGTAATATGAACTTGGTTTGCATTCATCCCCTTTGTTCTTATCAACAATTTCTCCTTCTCTAGAATCAACATACTCATTGCCTCTTTCTCATTTGTGATATCGTGATGCCCTCCTTGCTCTTGTGTGGCTTCATCCAGCATAAACCTCCTAACACATTCAACCTTGCATTAGCTATCTCCAATACAAGAAGAATCTTGTGCAATTGAATGTCAGGCGTAAAAAGTAGTGGTATTGGCACACCTCTACCAGAAGTGATTAATTGTTCTACTAAGACTAGATTTGTGGGTGAAACACTATGCGGATGCTACTGGGTTTGGCATTATTTTTTTATACTAGACAGTGAATATGACTGTATTTCTAATACTGAGTTCTTGCGCTACCTGGGCTCACATCGCAGAGTAGGAGCGCGAAGAAAATAAAATTTACAAAGATTTAGCAACTAAAAACAGAGGACTAAGGAGGAAGTTAGAAAATGAATCACCTGAGTGCCTTGAACGTTATTGAAACTTGTTGCATACCATTCATAATGGTCGCAACATATCTTTTCCTTTTTTTTGCGAAAGGGGGATTTCATTGATATTAGAGCATGTTACATCCCCTGATTACATAAGTCACCCAAACAACGCCAACTCAGGTTTTCAAAAGTCTCTCATGTGTTCTCACTCTCTGGCCACCCACGCCTAACAAATCACATCAAAGTTTGAGGTATACAGAATCAGCAGTAGAGTTGCAGCAAACATACTAAGAAACGCAAAATTAAGCTTTGAATCCTTAGTTGTTATCCACTAGAATCCAAAATTTTGTTATGACCTATGACTATGTTCCCTTAATTTGATAGTTTGCTCCTCTTCATAAAAAGTCTTGAGGAATTGAAGGATAGGTGTAAATAGTGGTGGTATTGACATACCTCCACCACACGTGATTAATTGTTCTGCTAGGACTGGACATGATATGTGGGTGAAACACTATGCGGATGCTACTAGCTAGACCATCAACTTACAAAACAGTTGTCAAGAAATCCAATGGCAGAACAAAAAATAAAGTAGTCCATGCATTGACTTTTACAACCCTTGCCCAACTTTTTGAGCTTTGGTAGCGCATGATTTGTTTCACGCGTAAAAAGCCAGGCATGGGTGGTACAAGTCGATGTAGGAACTAGTTTATTTTTTGTTTCCGTTATTGGGTTTTGTGACAAATGTTTTGCAAGTTGACGGACAAGAATGCCTTTGTCGTGTGCTCTTCTAAATTGTATCATGATTTGTGTGGTATCCACTTGAGCCGAGAAGATTTGATACTACGTACAATTATGTTGCCCCAATTTTTTAGTTGGCTGCAATACATGAAGAGTCTTGTGCAATTGAATGTTATGCGTAAAAAGTCACAGTGGTATTGACACACATCTACCAGAGCGGATGCTACTAGGTTTGATGTTGTCTTTTTCTTACCAAATAACAAAGATGACTTTGTCTCCTATACTGAGTTCTTGCGCTACCTGAGCTCACATCACAGTGTAGAAGCACAAAGAAAATAAATTTTTACAAATATTTAGCAACTAAAAATAGAGGACTAAGGAGGAAGTTAGAAAATGAATCACCTGAGTGCCTTGAACGTTATTGAAACTTGTTGCATACCATTCATAATGGTAGCAACATATCTAACTGGTTTGATGACCTTAGTAATATGAACTTGGTTTGCATATTCATCCATGTGTTCTTATCAAAAATTTCTCCTTCTGTAGAATCAATATAATCATTGCCTTCTTTCTCACTTGTGATATCACGATGCCCTCCTTGCTCTTCTGTGGCTTCATCCAGCTTAAACCTCCTAACACATCCAGACCTGCGTTTCTTGGCACCGGTCACCTGGCCACCCTGAGATGAGGGTGCGTGTATTTGTTAAAGTTTTCATAGTGTGAAGCTCGTCTTGTTGGTGAGTCAATCTAACAAATAGATGAGTCCCTTCAGGCCGAAAACCCACTGAGACCACACCAGAACTAGCCTCCTGAAGTACTCGTCACCCAAGCTCATTCACAGATGCCTCAGGACCGCCAAATGAGGTCTTGTTGCTATTATTTCTCGTTCTCCTAGTACTTGTCCATCCGGGCAATGTCTTGGGATCTGGCCCCAGGCGACCACGTTTACCACGATAAGGGTTAGGATTTGTTGTTGGACTAGTTGTGGTCTTACGCTTGTGCTTCGGAGAGGACCTTGGTGTTTGTGACATCCAACACACCAGCTCATCAGAACCCAAAAAATGAAGATAAAAAAAAGAAAAAATCTGCTGTCAATGTGAATTGAACACATGAGAGATTAGCTTTTCACATCCATGCCGCTTCACAAATGCCTCAATAAGGACGGAGCAAGCCTTCAGGTTTTCAAAAGGCTCCCATGTGTTCTCACTCTCTAGCCACCCATGCCTAACAAATCACATCAAAGTGTGAGGAATCCAGAATCAGCAGTAGAGTTGCAATAAACGTACTAATAAACACAAAATTGAGATTTGCATCCTTAGTTGCTATCCACTAGAATCCAAAAGATTTGTTATTACCTATGACTATGTTCCCCTAATTTGATAGCTCGCTCCTCTACATAGTGGTGGTATTGACATACCTCTACTAGACATGATTAATTGTTCTGCTAGGACTGGACAAGATATGTGGTTGAAACACTATGCGGATGCTACTAGGTTAGACGTTGTCTTTTCTTATCAAATAGCGAAGATGACTTTGTTTCCTAATAGTTCTTGCGCTATGTGGGCTGTAAAAATCGATGCAGGGACTACTCTGTTTTTGGGTCGGCCATCAGGTTTCTTTACAGATGTTTTGCAAGTTAATGGTTGAGAGCGCCTTTATGGTGTGGTCACAGTTTTAAGCCCTCTAGGATACCAAAGAATATTTTGAACCTCCTTCCACCTAATGAAAGTTTTCTTGATCCAGATCATAACCTGGCCTCTTTGGTCCTACCCAACCCCGCCGCAGGACGAATGCGCATACCCTGTTTTCTTATAAATTTTCTTAAAATTTTCTCTAAGAACGGTTAACAGGCACAGTCATGTGTCTGGTGACACACAAGAGAAAATATAAATAATGTCAGTGTCTAAGTAACATGTAGACGTTGGTGAGACACACGTGCAATCAATTCCCATGTAATGTACTACTTCTGCTTTAGAAAAACAAATGTGTGCACCGCTCACTTGATGTTATATGTATCTAAACAACGCTGATGGTTTACTTAGAGACAACAATTGAACGTAGTATCGAAGTGATCTATATTTTGTAAGTGGCAATTATAAACTACCCTGTTTCAAAGTCCATTCTGAAAATGGTTTGAATATGAAGTGTTCTCGTCTGCCCCTATTTTTTAACACCCATTCTTATAAAAAAAGGAGGAAAACCCTTTGGAAAAGAAGCATAGACTGGCCTGCCCATATATTAAGAAAAAAAAGCACACGCAGATTTCTTTTAGAACTTTGTTATCGAATATTTTAATGATAATACCCGAAACTAAATTTCTAGGAAGTGCCAGGTTTGATCCTGTGGAGAGTCATATATACACCATTGTAGGCAAATCCTGTGGAGAATGTGACACACACTGAAAAAAAAAAGCAAAACAATGATAAGAACTCGGGTGAATCTCTCAAAAATATAATTTCCGCATACCACTCAATTTAATTCTTAAGTCCAAAGTAGAAATGTTAAGCTACTAGCTGTTGCGTCTATCCCGTGACTTTACTTATATAAAAAAATTTGACCAACTTGTTCAAACATTACATTGTGAATTGAAGAACTCATCCAAATCCAACAAATTAATACGGTTTTGACATGTGTTTCCACAGGAAACAAGGGGCAGACACTTGTCAATTACTAGGTGAATTCCCCGCGCCTTGCTACGGGAATTGTTTTTGATAGAATGTTGAGAAATAAAGAATTCAATATTTAAAAATAAACTACTTTTTTAGAGAGCACAATACCGAAAAAATGTATAGCGGTTCCTCGCCAAAAAAAAAGAAGATTGTATGGTAGTAAGACGGTGATATAGCCTGTACATTGAGAATAAGCAAATATATTTGGAGGAACGTGAACATAGAACCTATTCACATCTTTTACCTTGCCTGTACAGAAGAAGGAAAAGTAAAGGAGCAATTGGGGAGCTGCTTATCCTATAATCCACATGCTAATTAGAGAAGGGCGGGACACAACCTCAATTGTGCGGGCACTAACACTCGAATTATTTTCTAAGGCACCACTGAGAACTCAGGATATAATGATCAGAGTTCTATATTCAAAATCTCCATCTTGTCTACTGGATAAAAATGGTACCCTCGCATTTTTGAACTAAAGCAACAAGCCTGCATCAAATGAATCATACAGAAAACTTTATAGCAGACAGTATTGAAGGAAATAGAACAAAAGAAAAAATTATGAGGAAGAACACTTCAAAGGGAAGAGAAAAGCCGGAGCAGTACTCACACCTCAGCTTAATACCCAAAAGCCAACAGCCGTATTTCATATTCCACGTTAGAAAGCCATGGCCTCATAGGCAAGATCATTGGTGGATCGCTGATAGTCACTTTGCATCTGGCTGCCGTCGGTGCTTGGTGGAGTGCTCCTGGTGGAGAATGGTGAAGGTTCATTTGAGACAGTCGATGTGCGGGCCACCATTATAAGAGAAAACCACAATGGAATATGAATGCAAAGGGAACGTAAGCAATAATGGACTGTGACTGTCATATTAATATTATAGGAGAAGGCGCGAGTGATAGTATATGTGGATTAATGGGTTGTAATTTTCAGATTCCAGGAGAAGGCTTAAGAGAGAGATGAATGGGCACATAAATGGATTATCAATGGACAGGGAGAGTAAAGGCTGAGCCAAGAGCCGTGAGGGAGATGAATGGTCACATATACGGATTAATAGACGGGGAGAGTAAAAGTTGAGCCAAGAGCCGATTGGCCTTTTGGTGTCGCTCCAACTCTTGTAGCTGGGGTGAGATATTAACAAACAGATTAGGAGGAGGAAGAAAAATCCGATGGTCTAAAAAATTATGATGACGTGGATGCTCTGAGAGTTGAGCTTTAGAATGAGTAAATGAGGTTAGTGGGTCTGCTCTTTATAGATATTATAGATTAGACCACAACACAAGCAATTATTTCTTAAAAAAAGAAGAAGTTTATATTCCAATCCATAGCGGATGCCCTAATGAGCTCATTGATCCCACATCAACGGTTCATCTATCACTATTCTCTTCGATATGATCTGCATGGGAGGATGACCATTTTAATTGGTATTCTTTCTTCTGGTATGGAAGTTCATGTCAGAACCATATTCTTCTAGTGAGTGTTGAAAGTAACATTACCAAATTTGCATGTGTACACATGCTGGACTCTTTCAACTTCAGCCGTAGAGCTCAGGCATAGCGAATTGAAAGCACCATAAGAATCTCGACCTGGAAGAGAAATAGTCATATTTGCTTCTTTAGCCATAAGAGTACTTAGGCTTGACAAAAATATTTGGGTTCAACATATGGTGTTTCGCCACGATGTTCATTATTTGGCCCAAATGGCATGAGCATCTCCTCTTCCTGCATGTACTTTCGGTGGGAAATTGTTGATATTAAGGTAAATAAAAGGAGGCTAGGGTTAGCGAGAGAACCTAAGCGTTGTGCAAGGCAGGTTCATTGAAGATTGGATTACCTATAATGAATGTGTCTCGATAACACAGAAAATGCAAAACTATGACAATAACTCAGGTGAATTTATCTAAAAATATAACCACATACACAAGTGGCAGATTACCTATAATAATTCTCTTGTTTCCGAATATTATAGTGGTATAATGATGTGGAGAATGGGACACACAAGTAACGGATTATCTATAATAATATGTTTGGATTACCCTGCTATATGCTAGCCTGGCAATGGGGCGGGCCCGGGGTGAGGTGAGGTGAGGGCACGATTCTCGTCCCAGCCTCTTTAGCACGTGGGGTGAAATCTGGTTCCCTTCCTAGTCTCAACAGACCCCTGATCTCCAAAGAGGCCTTGATGAGGTGACAGATCGCAACGCGGATCTGAGAGGTGGGCGGTGGGATATGGATAGAGGTTTTCTTTTTTTTTTTAGAATTACACAGTATAACGCAGACGTTCACAACACGCACACACACTCACCCCTATGAATATACGTACGCAAACCCTATCTCTATGAGCACCTCTGAAAGACTGAGGACCCGGCAGATCTGGAGATTCCCGAAGTGACCAAAAGCTTTTAAATCTAACAGTGACTTTTAAATCTCAACTCCCTATTTCAACCCGACACGCTAGACATGTTTATCATTGACTCAGCCTAACCTTATCCTCTTCTTCCCTACCTCTCTCTCCAAAGCAAGGCAAACCATGGTAGCGCCAGGCACGCGAAGCAATAGGTCACGGCGAGGCGTTGGGTGAGCGCGGCGACATTGGGTTGCCATGGTGTGTGCATAAGGCAAAGCAAGTGGCGACCAGTGCGGCGTGCGCAGCGCGGTGTTGTGGCCTCCACAACACAGAGGCCTCTGACAAAACGCGATCACGCGCGAGGATGGGGAGCCATGGTGTCGCGCAACAGGGCACACTTGTCCTCTATGCCATCGTGCAGGGGCGGAGCCAGGTTTAGGCCAACCTGGGCTCCGCCCCCCCACCCCCCCCCCCCC
>LAPY01000702.1:147406-159206 GCA_000970635.1 Eragrostis tef
ATGGGGAGGCACCGATCAGCCAGCGCGGCGGCGCAAGGTTCCAGGGCGCCGACGTCGCACGCATGCAGCTCCGGGTCCACGGCGTCGGCGAAGGCTGACGGAAATGGCGAGGACTGCGTCGACGGCATCTGTCTCGAGTTGAACCTGACGCCGTCGGCGAGCTGCGCCAAGTGCCAGAAAAATGCTGACCTCGGCGCTAAGGAGCCAGGCGCGCACAAAACGTTGGTGTTGGATTGCATTCTTTGACAAGCTGTCGTATAGTTTATTCAGTTTTGTTGGTTCAGTGGTTTCAGGTATACTAGCAAGTCTTGGCGCGCTCCGCTGCGCCTGGTAAATATGATACCATTTTTTTTGTTGTGATTGCATGCACAAAGATTAGCATCCCTGCTGGTCGCACGAAGGGCGGGGGGAACACTCGTGAAAGAAAAAAAAATAGAGATGAATTCAGCAGCTAGGATAAAATGTGCCACCGCTCATACTGAGACAAAATGTGCATAGCACGATTGTAGTTGCATGCACGAAGGTTCGCATGCCCTGCTGGTCGCACAAAGGTTCGCATGCCGATTTTTTTACAGGCACAATTGCGGGAGGAACACTCAAGAAAAAAAAAACAGAGATGAATCAGCAGCTAGGAGCAGTCGCTTCTCTCCATTGCCACCGCACATACTGAGACCAAAATGTGCATAGCAGGTGGAGGCTGTCCCTCCACTCGTCTGCCACCGGGCAGCACTTATCCTGAATCTTTTCCTTGCCGCACTCAGCTGTCTCTCTCCCTCGCAAACACTGCTCTCTCTCTCGCGCTCTCTCTCTCTCTCAGCTCCCGGCTGTCTCCATACATGCGAGCAGAGGAAGGTGAGGTTGAGAGTCCACCGCTCTCTCACGCATAATGCATGTCTCCTCTCCGAGTTAGCTTTGCAAGGGCCCGTGTGTTCCTCAGGGCCGGCGGCCACCTTGGAGGCTCCTTTTTCTGCAGGTGAGTGATGCAACCATTCTACTCTTCTGCATGGCGCCACCAGTCGGCCGCTCGTCGGCGTCGGGCACGGCCCATAACCGGAGCACACGATGAGTGTGTGGCGATCGAAGGGTGCGGCGGGGATGCATGCCCGCAGACTGAGACGGTGTCGGCACCGCGCACGGCCCACGGCCGTTCCCGCCGTCGCTGGTCAGGCCCTAGCTCTAGTGCCGGCGAGGCCCATTCACTAGCGGAGCTCTCCGTCGGCCTCGCCGCTGGCCAGTATTGGTAGCCCCTCCCCTTCTTCCGTCCTCCATTCATCGAACGGGCCACTCCAGCTTTGAGCCACGAGCCCGCGTCGCGGCCCACGCCGGCCCGGCCGCGGCATCGACGTACAGGAGGCGTGGTGGCTGCGGAAGGTGGCCACGCCGGGCTGAAAGCGACGCGGCTCAACCAGAAGCGAGCACGTCATCCAAATCGCTGTGAGGGGCGGACGTCTCTCCGGCATCAGCCCTTTACTACTATTGGCTAAGTTTGACAGGCTACAGACATTCATGTTACAAAAATGTACTCCTACTAATTTGTAACATGGACATTCCTGCTACAAACATGTACCTGATAACATGAAGCAAGGTGTTCTGCGAAAAAAAAAGGGAACCACCAAACAACACAATTCACACTAGACCAATACGTTATTCCATGCATTGATTGATCAAATGCAAACCTAAAGACATGGATTTCATTACACACTGTAGGGAGAGGTTTTTGACCGGATCACAAATCCAAGAGTACAGGAGCTCCCAGCAAATGCAGTAGCTACGTCAACAGCAAGGGTGGTTGCTTCAAAGAACGGAAGCAAACACAGGTACAACCACATCAGTACCACAAGTAGCTTCTTCGAACTCTTCCTATAACAGCAAAGCGGGAAATAAATAATGTCAAATAACCAATGCTTGGGAATCTTGCACATCCCTTATGACCCGCAGCAGGCAGATCGCGTGGCTGCTGGTGCCTCAGCACCACCCTCTGTCTTGTTATTAATCTTAATCGTCTTGTCCTGCAGAGCAAGAATATGCTGGTCAGAACACTGAACATTGGGCAGTTCTATCATAGGTGTGATTATCTGTACCTCTGGCTTTGAATCAGTCTCGGCAAGTCTCTGCTTAATGTCGCGAGCAATGGAAAAAAAGACTTGCTCCACGTTGAGGTTTGTTTTGGCGCTCTGAAAGAGAGAGTACACAGTGAGAGACAAACAATTTTGCCGCTGAAAAGGTAACTCAATTAATGCAAGAAACATACAGTTTCAAAAAATTTGATGCCGTATTCATCAGCAAGTGCTTGCCCTTTCGCAGTAGGCACGGCCTGAAGCAACAGAAGAGGGCATTAATTAAAAATTATTTAGCTAGTTAAGGAAGCATCTAATTGAACAAATCATACAGTAATCAGTCATACATCATAGAATAGCTAGTACAATAAAGAAGAAAGAAGAAAGACGAGTTAGTGGATGTGTACCCTTTTGCTTTCGTCCATATCAGCCTTGTTGCCGACCAATATTTTGTTGACATTGTCAGAGGCATGTTGCTCAATATTCCGAATCCAGTTTCGGATGTCTATATGTTAGGTGAAACAATTGTCAACAAATGGGTAAAATGGCTCAAATGAAAGCATTAGAGGAAAGGGGCATATGGTTTTGAGGAGGGTACTGTTAAATGAAGACTCATCGGTGACATCATACACAAGCAGGATGCCCATAGCTCCTCGGTAGTACGCTGAGATAAATTATGTGTAGCGGATCAAAAGGATTACTGTAAACTTCAAGAACATAGTCAATCAGATATGAAACAAGTAATATACCAGTGGTAATTGTCCGGAAGCGTTCTTGTCCTGCTGTGTCCCAAATCTGTAGTTTGATACGCTTGCCATCCAATTCTATTGTTCTTATCTTAAAGTCAATTCTGCATGAAAAAAAAGGGTATAAAACTCAAAACAGGTGCATAAAAATGTCCCAATTTTCAATTGATGCAGAAAATGTTCACAATACCAAAGAAGCTTACCCAATGGTGGTGATAAAGCTTGTGGTAAAGGAACCATCAGAGAACCGCAAGAGGAGGCAACTCTTGCCAACACCTAGTCACAAAAAAGAGTATGAAGAGCTCTTATCAGGAAACTGACCCAACAGAAAAAACAACAAATGACACACTACTGGCTACATAATAACTATTCAGTGTTAACTGTGCCAAGCTATATGTGTTATAACAATGTAGTTATACTAGAGATACGTTCAGCAATCCTAATAATTATAAGGCTATGCCAAAAACCGATATACTTCAATTAAAAGATAGAAAAGCTAAAAACCAAAAACAATGGTACTGATATCTTAGACGACAACAATAGTGCTGGTCACTTTCACCATTGTGCACAACTACCATGATCGACAGAATAGGTGCAATCAGCGGGTCTTATTTAAAATTTCCAGAGGCCTCTTTTTAACTAAAGGACATTATTTTAGTGCTTTTTATGTTAGTTTCAGTGCTCCAAATGACTACCAGTAGCCGCTATTTCACGAGTCATAAAATGAGTTAATGTTTCATAAAAAAGGCAAGCCCATGACATTTCACAAATAAATATTATCACATTATCAAAGGCACCTAAAGTGAATGTATTTTGAATTTGAATTAACGTTTTATAATTCCTGGTCTCTCTGGCCATTGGAAGAATGAGTAAAAGAAGGCATAACTTAGCCACGAAGAATCAACACAGCATGTCAACCTTTGAACTAGTCTGCCAACTTAATGTGAAAGCATATTCCAACAATTAGGACTATTTCCAATTCGCCTCTTCCTCCAGCCAAACGATTTTCAGAAGTGGAATGTTCGTACATGCAAGCAAAACTCATAGCAATTTCACATGTGAAATGTTCATCCATGTAAGGAAAGGGAAAACACACACAGCAAGCCACACAATCCATCTTCTAATCACTCCCTAATTGGCAGCCCAAGTTATGATTCAGTTAATGCAACAAAGAGGCACAAAAGTCTTCATTTGCGATTCAGTTATCTTCAGTTCATGAACCAGCAAGCAAACATTTCATCCGCTGCCGACTCCAAACGGACCCCGGATCGATCACGCGAGTACTACCACGGACAGCACAAACGAGATCCGCTTCGCGCCCGCGCTACACCCACCCACCCCCCGATCCCACGAACACCGACACGACCCGATCGACAGGGAGAGAGAGATCTAGCAGGGCACCCACCGCTGTCCCCGATCAGGAGCAACTTGATCAGGTAGTCGTAGTCGGCCCGGGCCCTCGCCGGCGGCGCCGCCATGCTGCTGGTGGTGGTGGTGACCGCACCACCCTCCTCCGCCTCCTACCCCCAACCTGCAAACACCAGCGCACACGGCGTGAGCGACATGTCGGAATGGCGGCGGCGACGCTGGGCGGGGCGCGGATCGGCGGGGCTGTCCTCCGCGCGAGGGGGTGGGAAGGCGGCTTTGAATCAGTCTCGGCAAGTCTCTGCTTAATGTCGCGAGCAATGGAAAAAAAGACTTGCTCCACGTTGAGGTTTGTTTTGGCACTCTGAAAGAGAGAGTACACAGTGAGAGACAGAAACAATTTTGCCGCTGAAAAGGTAACTTTAAGGCAAGAAACATACAGTTTCAAAAAATTTGATGCCGTATTCATCAGCAAGTGCTTGACCTTTCGCAGTAGGCACGGCCTGACGCAATAGAAGAGGGCATTAATTAAAATTAATTGTTTAGCTAGTTAAGCATCTAATCGAACAAATCAAACAGTAATCAGTCATACATCATAGAATAGCTGGAACAATAAAGAAGAAAAATGAGTTAGTGGATGTGTACCCTTTTGCTTTCGTCCATATCAGCCTTGTTGCCGACCAATATTTTGTTGACATTGTCAGAGGCATGTTGCTCAATATTCCGAATCCAGTTTCGGATGTCTATATGTTAGGTGAAACAATTGTCAACAAATGGGTAAAATGGCTCAAATGAAAGCATTAGAGGAAAGGGGCATATGGTTTTGAGGAGGGTACTGTTAAATGAAGACTCATCGGTGACATCATACACAAGCAGGATGCCCATAGCTCCTCGGTAGTACGCTGAGATAAATTATGTGTAGCGGATCAAAAGGATTACTGTAAACTTCAAGAACATAGTCAATCAGATATGAAACAAGTAATATACCAGTGGTAATTGTCCGGAAGCGTTCTTGTCCTGCTGTGTCCCAAATCTGTAGTTTGATACGCTTGCCATCCAATTCTATTGTTCTTATCTTAAAGTCAATTCTGCATGAAAAAAAAGGGTATAAAACTCAAAACAGGTGCATAAAAATGTCCCAATTTTCAATTGATGCAGAAAATGTTCACAATACCAAAGAAGCTTACCCAATGGTGGTGATAAAGCTTGTGGTAAAGGAACCATCAGAGAACCGCAAGAGGAGGCAACTCTTGCCAACACCTAGTCACAAAAAAGAGTATGAAGAGCTCTTATCAGGAAACTGACCCAACAGAAAAAACAACAAATGACACACTACTGGCTACATAATAACTATTCAGTGTTAACTGTGCCAAGCTATATGTGTTATAACAATGTAGTTATACTAGAGATACGTTCAGCAATCCTAATAATTATAAGGCTATGCCAAAAACCGATATACTTCAATTAAAAGATAGAAAAGCTAAAAACCAAAAACAATGGTACTGATATCTTAGACGACAACAATAGTGCTGGTCACTTTCACCATTGTGCACAACTACCATGATCGACAGAATAGGTGCAATCAGCGGGTCTTATTTAAAATTTCCAGAGGCCTCTTTTTAACTAAAGGACATTATTTTAGTGCTTTTTATGTTAGTTTCAGTGCTCCAAATGACTACCAGTAGCCGCTATTTCACGAGTCATAAAATGAGTTAATGTTTCATAAAAAAGGCAAGCCCATGACATTTCACAAATAAATATTATCACATTATCAAAGGCACCTAAAGTGAATGTATTTTGAATTTGAATTAACGTTTTATAATTCCTGGTCTCTCTGGCCATTGGAAGAATGAGTAAAAGAAGGCATAACTTAGCCACGAAGAATCAACACAGCATGTCAACCTTTGAACTAGTCTGCCAACTTAATGTGAAAGCATATTCCAACAATTAGGACTATTTCCAATTCGCCTCTTCCTCCAGCCAAACGATTTTCAGAAGTGGAATGTTCGTACATGCAAGCAAAACTCATAGCAATTTCACATGTGAAATGTTCATCCATGTAAGGAAAGGGAAAACACACACAGCAAGCCACACAATCCATCTTCTAATCACTCCCTAATTGGCAGCCCAAGTTATGATTCAGTTAATGCAACAAAGAGGCACAAAAGTCTTCATTTGCGATTCAGTTATCTTCAGTTCATGAACCAGCAAGCAAACATTTCATCCGCTGCCGACTCCAAACGGACCCCGGATCGATCACGCGAGTACTACCACGGACAGCACAAACGAGATCCGCTTCGCGCCCGCGCTACACCCACCCACCCCCCGATCCCACGAACACCGACACGACCCGATCGACAGGGAGAGAGAGATCTAGCAGGGCACCCACCGCTGTCCCCGATCAGGAGCAACTTGATCAGGTAGTCGTAGTCGGCCCGGGCCCTCGCCGGCGGCGCCGCCATGCTGCTGATGGTGGTGGTGGCCGCACCACCCTCCTCCTCCTCCTACCCCCAACCTGCAAACACCAGCACACACGGCGTGAGCGACATGTCGGAATGGCGGGGGGGACGCTGCGGAGGAGCGGGGCGGTGGCGGATCTGGGCTGCGGAGAGGGAGGGAGGGGGACGACAACGAACGGGACGGGACGAGGCGACGGGAAATTTTGGGGGCTAAACAAAATGAGTTGATTCGGCCGGGGGCCACGAGCGTGTGTTATGATGGGGTCCGTCAGTCACTTGGATTGGAAGAGGCGCCTTGTCACTTGCGGCGCTTCGCTGATTAGCGTGCGTGACTCGAGGCGCCCCACCACCGGCCGGTGAGGTTAAGCCTAACACCGCACGCTAATCAAGATGCGTTGTGTAGCGTAGGTTACGGTTACCCGAATCATTTTGGATGGAGGGATGTGCAGGGGTCGTAGGGGTACATGTGCTCCGCGTAGACTCCTGGAGGAACATGCTCGTTGGATACCCTTACGTGTGGTGCAAATTGTGGTTGCAGTTTGGTTGGATATTTTCTGACGACAACGTAGAGTAGGATGGCATCTACTACCAGGCTACCAGCTAACACGCATTTGAAAGTGGACTATGCGTGCCGTGTGGAAGGTTATCAATCAGCAGTCGTGGGGGATTGTGGTAAAGGGAGCTTAAAGGAAAACAGCGCAGTTGTTTTGCTTCCGGGTTTCCTAGCTTCAGATCCTCGGTGCACGCTGTGTGGTCACGCAGCCTCCGTGCGCGGTGGCTTCTGAATGCAGTTTAGTTACAGCACGCGAAAAGCGGAAAAGTAGCCGAGGAGACGGTGGCCAGAGGGGGAAAGGTAAATTGATTGATGCAGTTTCAAGCGTGAGATCGCTAACAGAAGCATCGGCCTCTTGCAGAAAGGTGGTGTGCTCAGCTACCAAATCGGCTATACACTAGCAGCATACATCAAGCTTAGGCCAGCCGGCCACCGGAAAATGGCAAGGTGGGAAAATGGTCACAGCGCACCACCTGATCTGTTTCAGAAATCGACTCGTTTATGCCTGACGACGCCGTCCGGTTAGGTTGCGTTGGTATGGTGGACGGAAAGTGAACTCATTGGCCATTGCGTCCAGAAATGCTGATGTGTAAGTACACTCATGCAGTTTGATTTTGCAGCCGTTCTTGGGCTCCGAGAATGCGCTGAATGATATGGCTACTACATCATGGCCCGCTCGTAAGGTATTGGGCCTGATGGTTTCACCCTTTAGCCCATGGGTTATATCCGGCCAGGTTGATCAAACGAATGCCTCAGCGCTCGATGAAGAGAAGGAGCTCGCCTGGCGACGACGCCTCAGCGCTCGATCACTGCAGCGACGGCCTACGTCTCGGCATTCAGGAGTTAGGACCGTCGTCATGCAGATTTTCTCCTCGAAAGAGGTAGAAACGCGCATTGGCAGTAGGTGAAGCTGCTAACTAACGCGCCGTGGCAGTAGGTATGAGAAAGACCAAGCGTTGAGTGGTTGTCTTGTTTTGAAGCAGTAAAGTTTGGCTGGTTGCATCGAAGCAACTACAATGTTCGTAGTTATTTCTTCAACAATCGCTACAGTGTTCGCAGTTTTTGTGATTCAGCCTGTCGAACAAGGCCATTATATACGCAAAGCGTGCTTGCGACGGAGCCATAGCCCTCCTAATGGAGGTCAAAGCCGGGACTTATTATTATTCCTATTATCTTAAAAACGTGCAACGACGGCAATCGTCATTTTGTTTGTCTCTAGCCTCTACCTCTATGCTCTAGCTGTGTGGCTAGCTTCTCAAGGTCAGAAGTGAGACCCTCCAGCTCAAACCTTTCGCTTCAGTTTGAACTTTGAACTGATGTTTTTAGGTTGAAACACACTCCGGATGTGGATGATGCCACCAGTCACAGATGCAGAGCATGTATAGTACAGATTTTAGATTGCTGGAACGTCGTCGGCTGTCAGATTAAATGGGATAGAAGGGCCAAGCTTGAAACATCAACGTGGGTTGAGGCAAGGCGACCCGCTGTCGCCCTACCTCTTCATTCTTGCAATTGATACCCTGCAATATCTGTTTGCCAAGGCTACGGAGGAGGGGCAGCTATCCACTTTGAGAGGCAGACAGGCCAGGCTTCGGATGTCATTGTACGCAGATGATGCGGTTTTGTTCCTCAATCCAACAAGGCAGGATGTCGACCTGACCATGCAGATACTACAGAGGTTCGGAGAAGCCACAGGACTGAAAATCAATGAGGACAAGAGCTCGGTCGCCCCCATTAGGTGTGATGGAATTGACTTGGATCACGTGCTGGCCAATTTCAGTGGGCCGAGAGTGGGTTTCCCAGTAACATATCTTGGTATGCCAATCACCTTGGGACGGTTGCGTGTGGTACATCTGCAGTCAATTCTTGATCGAGCCATGGCAAAGCTTTCTGGCTGGCAGGGCAAGTTGATGAATCTGGGTGGCCGTCGGGAATTGGTTCGATCGGTTTTGAGTTCTCTTCCTACTTACGTGCTCACTGCTTTAAGACCACCAAAGAAATTCTATACGGACATGGACAAGGTCAGGAGGCGCTTCTTGTGGGCTGGTAACCAACAGATACATGGTGGAAAGTGCAAGGTTAGCTGGGCACGAGTGCGCCGGCCATTGAATCGTGGTGGCCTGGGTATCACGGACCTGGAACGTTTTGGTCGGGCTCTCCGTCTGAGATGGCTTTGGCTTCGGTGGACACAACCAGATAAGCCGTGGGTAGGATCTGAGCTACCTACGGATGCCACAGATGAAGCTCTTTTTGCTGCTGCTACAACAGTCACGGTAAAGAATGGCCGCACAGCTACCTTCTGGATATCGAGTTGGGTGCATGGCATGGCGCCAGCTGCCATGTTCCCCAACTTGTTCAAGCACAGCAGGCGCAAAAATCGCTCGGTGGCGGAAGCACTACGTGATGACAATTGGATCAAAGATGTTATGCACAACCTGACAATGCAACTGATTGAGGAGTATGTGCAACTCTGGGTAATGTTAGACGACCTGGACATTGACACTCAGCAGGAGGAACAGAAAACCATTGTTTGGACAAGAACATCAAATGGGATTTACTCCACGAAGTCTGCATATGACCTGCAATTTGAGGGGAGTGTCAATTCTGAATTCCCTGTGACAGTGTGGCAGGTTTGGGCACCGCCTAAGTGCAAGTTCTTCATGTGGCTGTTGTTGCAAAATAGGATCTGGACTGCCGACCGTTTACTGTCAAGGGAATGGCCCAATCAGTACTTCTGCCCATTGTGCTTTCGCAACCTAGAGACGGCGCTGCACTTGTTTACTGAATGTCCAGTGAGCAGACAACTATGGACAGTCGAGTCACTGGACAGCGTCGCAAATTGGTACAGCAATCTGACGCTGGGCTTATCTCAAGAGGGGGCCAAAGGCCTCAGAACTTTGGCCATCATCGTCATCTGGGCAATATGGCGAGAGAGGAACGCTAGAGTTTTTGAAGGGAAGGAGAAAGACTTTCATCACTTGGTAACAGCAATAAAAGAGGAGGCATCCGTGTGGAGTGCGGCAGGAGCAAAACGTCTAGCTCAATTAGTTGTTAGAAACTTTAGTGAGTAGTCCCTTTTGATCATAGGCGGGTTTAGCTCATGCTCCTAAACCTGTCTTAAGTTGTAATGCGTCACTGGCGCATAAAACTCTACTTCTTATAAATCAATGCCGGCAATGTCCGGGTCTTTATAAAAAAAAAAGATTGCTGGAACGTGGAGTACAACGCTCATACCGCGTTGGTGCTTGTTGCTAGTACTAATAATATGCAATGCATCGACATGCAAATAAAAAAAAAACTCGACCTGCCGGGGGAAGACCGCCCCCAACGGCATTTAATTAAGGAGAATAACCTCTCACGCAGGTCGAGAAAACCCCCGAACCCCCCGCGAGTCTTTACCATGTGCTTTGACCCGAGGAGGACGAGGGGATTTACTATGCACTGCAGCGTGGCATATCTCAGCCACATGTGCTACAGTGCGCACGCAGCACTGCAGCAAGCTACAGTACCGCGCGCAGGTGTTGCAGCGGGGATCGAACCCCGGTCGACAGGGCAAACGCCCCGGAGCCCTCTGGCTCTGACCAGTCGGGCTGCCCCCGCGTTGGCCATCGACATGCAAATAACCTTTAGGAAATCAAAATAGAAGAGCTAGCACAGAATTCGCCTTTACGGTGCACAACTCTTATAGTGTTCTAGGGTGCACGGTGCACTATTTTTTACATAGAGCTGATACTCAAAACATCGAAGCTTTTAACTCCCTCGCATAGCAATGAATCTGGCTTTTGAGCAAGCATAGAACATCGTAACTATGAGGTGAAGCATTTCGTGATGGATCAATGCAGTTTCCGCAACGACCAAGAAGGCCAGTGGAAGAAGCTGGTGCAATACTCCTGCGTCGCCTGGTGCAAGTTACCATACCAGAGACCGTGCACCCTGAGGTCGGCGAGGTCGAGCACACGGACGATGTATCTCCACCAGACTACCAACTGCCAGCGGTCGAGGTCGACATCTTCCCACCCGCTGGCGACGAACACGCAGTTCCTCCTCACCCCGTTGGTTCCGTTGGCCTCGACGCAGAAGGCGCGGAGGTGGTCCACGAACACGGCGCGGGCGCCGATATCGGCGACCTCCGACCATCGGCCCGGGCTCCGGCCGCCGCGGTCGGCGCGGAACGTCTTGATCAGCCTTGGATGGCCGCTGGCGAATCCCGCGAGCAGCACCTCTGTCTGGACGACGAGGAGGATCTCGTCGCGCGACACGGCGAGGCTGGCCTGGAAGTCCTGCTTGGGTATCTCCAGCGCCGCCGGCGGCGCGATCTCCGCGACCACGGCCTGGGTTTCGGCGTCCACGGCCGTCGTCGTGCACAGCTGAGCCCGTCGAACAGGTAGAACGAGCCTTCGCAGTAGGGGACGCTGGTGACGACGCCGGCGGAGGAGGAACGGCCGACGGGCGTCCAGGATTCGTCGGCGCCGGGGCGGCAGAAGAAGGCGCCCTCGCCCTTGCCCGGCCGGGACACCACTACGCCGTGGGACCAATCCCACAAGATGTCACGTAAGAACTCCATGCGCTCCCGTGGGTACACCGCGACGCCGTCGTCGGTGCCGAGCGAGAACGGCAGGG
>LAPY01000703.1:8307-20565 GCA_000970635.1 Eragrostis tef
GGAGGGGAAGGAAAAGCAGAACAGAAAAGCTGGCGGCGGCTGCAGTGCAGGATCGAGTGCGCCGGAAATGGAAAAATCACGTTTCTTGCCTTTCTGCTACGACCTAGTTGGGCCCACATTCTACCTTTGTGGTGATGTCCTGCCTGGATGCCTTGTCACCGATCCTAAAGCAGCTCCCATGTTTCTGCTTCGGCTAGAAGGAGGGAGCTGAGTGACAAGCTGCTACGTACAACCGACGACCCAGCCGAAAAGAAAAACTAAGCAAGCAGCTCGCCCCAAGCAGAAGCCGCGGTCCAATCTCGCCTCAAGCTAGCTAGCTCGTGTTAGCTTATCGCTTGACTAGTAATATAACAAGCCGCTTCAACGCATATGGTACGTACAAAATTCAGGCAATGATCATGAATAAAGAAAGGAAAAATTTGTTGTGCCACATAGTTGTAACAAGGTTTTTGATCCAGCACACTGCAACTAGCGATATAGCCACAACACATTGTAAATCTGTGGCACACAAAAGCAAAAAGATGTGATATTTTCAAACTGTTTTTTCTTTTGTGAGGGATCTTCGAACTGTTTTATCTCATTACAAGAAATACATTACAAATTAAAACTTTGTACATAGATACACCTAAAATTCATGGTTTTTTGTACATTTGTTTCTATACACAAATGGCAATGTGCGTGTCTCCTCTACTGCATGCGGTGGCAGCGTTGTCTCCCTCGCTTTTGCAGGTGCTTCCCCACTCCACTCCCACAAACTCAAAGCAACTCCAGCCGCAATTCACTTAAAACTCATGCATAAATCCTGGTTGAGGAGATGCATTCGAATCTATTTCCAGGATTTGATGCATGGGTGATCCAAAATTCTCTTAAACCTCGTCCCTTTTTTGCGGACCTCACTCTGCCACTCACCACCCCTCCCTTATCCTTACCCTCACTCTCCCTAGGTAGTTTCGTTGAGAACCTTGGGTGCACCCAATCCAGCGCGTGTGGCAGGCGGCGAGTAGGAATGCGCAGGGCTCGGCGAGAAGGCGAGTAAGGGGTTGAGCTCACATTGCATGGCGGACGCATGGCTGCCATGACGGCACATCCCACTCCACTACCACTCGCACCACGTGCTCGCGCTCGTCGTGCACATCCTTGGTGTCACGATTCAGCCCCTCATGCATGGACGTGCTCCTCCACAAGCAAGACAAGGGCACGCAATTAGCAATCGTGGTCGTAGGTGGGTGCGGAGGAGTGGGGGGGGGGGGGGGGGGGGGGGGGGGGGGGGAGGCGCCACAAACTCAAAGCAACTCCAGCCGCAATTCACTTAAAACTCATGCATCAATCCTGGTTGAGGGGATGCATTCAAATCTAATTCCAGGATTTGATGCACGGATGCTCCAACAATTCTCTTAAACCTCGTCCCCTTTCGTGGACCTCACCCTGCCACCTCACCACCCCTCCCTTATCCTTACCCTCACTCTCCCTAGGTAGTTTCGTTGAGAACCTTGGGTGCACCCAATCCAGCGCGTGTGGCAGGCGGCGAGTAGGAATGCGCAGGGCTCGGCGAGAAGGCGAGTAAGGGGTTGAGCTCACATTGCATGGCGGACGCATGGCTGCCATGACGGCACATCCCACTCCACTACCACTCGCACCACGTGCTCGCGCTCGTCGTGCACATCCTTGGTGTCACAATGCGGCCCCTCAAGCAAGACAAGGGCACGCAATTAGCAATCGTGGTCGTAGGTGGGTGCGGAGGAGAGGGAGGCATGGTGGAAGCTCCAGCGTCCACAAGGCCCACGGTTGGAGGGCGCAGGGCCTGCCATAGCATGGGCATGCAAGCAAGCTCGGGTAGGAGCCCATACGCCAGAGCGTACAGGTGCGTGCATGCTGGCGCATCTCGAAGGATGCAGGCCGATGGCAAGTGGAAGGCGCACACCGGCGGCTGGGCTCCCTTGCATATGCTTGCTCGGGATCCATGGGCGGCCATGCTCTCCTGCTTCAAATCCATAGGCGGCAAGTCAATTCTTTGCGTTGCGTGCTGAGCGGACCTCGTCGGCCGCGTGGATCTTGGGCTCAGCTTTGGCGAACCGGGCAAAATGTCAGGTGACACTCTTTTACCACGCTGCAGTCCAATCATCGGCAACATGCTCTGATATAGTGGGTGCCATTCTAAGCGCTTGTTGTATATTGTAATTTCAGGTATGAGATTATGCTGGAAATTGGTTCTGCACTTCTCTACTTGCAAACTTGGGGCAGTGCATCCTGCTTCGTGACATCAAGCCGAGCAACATTATGCTGGACACTTCCTTTGTCGCCAAGCTTGGTGACTTCGGGCTTGCCAGGCTCATCGACCATGATCGACAATCGCACACCACAGTGGTCTTTAGGTGCTCCACAAAAATAAACTGCAGCTCCACCAAATCCTTAGCGTTTTTAGAGTTGGGTGTTTGGCTAGCATTGGAGCATTGGTCACCTGACTACAACAAATGCCTCCTATAGTGACGCACCATCATGCAACGAAGCGCTTCCCACCTTGTAACCCCTTATGGCCATGCTGCAGCGCTCCCTCGACGGCGACGAAGGCTCCTCTGACGATGCGCTGTCCGTGTTAGGGGTAGTCCATGACAGGAAACATTACTCCGGCCTCTGGTCGTCAGCAGAAAGCAGAAAGTAACTGATGATTCATAGAATTGGGCGCCTATTAATGTAATGTTAGAAAATCATCTAGAAACAAGTGTTCAATTTCTGTAGTAGCATTCCTGTGTTTGAGGATATTTTGTCATAATTTGAATGTACACTGTTGGGGATCCGCTGAGTGTTTCGCCAATCCGGAGGTCCTGGACAGAAGAACACTTCGCGCTTATGCTGACGATCTTCACCTTGGTGTTTCCCTGTTGTTTGGTTGAAAGAGTTGAACCGGACGCGAAGCATTGTGTTTCGCCCGAAGGTATGAAGAGGACGCCACGGAACGCTGAGGCCTCCGGAATCCCAAGGTACGGTGTTGTGGAGCGATAAGACCTGAAGGAAGACGTCGGTGGGGACCGCGGGAGCCACCAGAATAAGCTAGGGTTACTGAACACGCCGGCAGGATGATGAATGGTCCAAAATACCCTTCGAACCATCTGCAGAAGCGAGGGAGAAAATGCTACCACCGCATGCAGTGAAGGAGACACACACATTGCCATTTGTGTATAGAAAAGATGTATTTCTCGTAATGAGATAAAATAGTTGAAAATATCGCATCTTTTTGGTTTTGTGTGTCACAACAAAGAGACATGAATTTACAGCGTGTTTTGTCTAATATCGCGAGTTGCAGTGTGTTAGATCAAAATACCATGTTTTTGCGATTTGGCACAAAAAATTTTGCCTTTCTTTATTCATGATCGTTGCTTGAATTTTGTACATACCATATGCGTTGAAGCGGCTTGTTGCTAGTCAAGTGATTAGCTAATACGAGCTAGCTGAACGTCCGAATCACGTCGCTCTTGGCAGCGAGATTGGACAAGATCCAACAGGATGTCAGCTGCGAGAGGTTTGACCACGGCTTCTGCTTGGGGCGAGCTGCTTGCTTAATTTGGTGCGTTGTTTTTTCTTTTCCGCTGGGTCGTTGACTGTAGCAGGTGCTGCTTAGCTCCCTCCTTCTAGCCAAAGCAGAAACTTGGGAGCTGCTTTAGGATCGGTGACGAGGCTCCAATCCGAACGGCATCCAGGCAGGACTTCGCCACAAAGGCAGAATGTGGGCCCAACTAGGTCGGAGCAGAAAGGCAAGAAACGTGATTTTTCCAATTCTGGCACTCTCGATCTTGCAGCCGCCTGCTCTGCTTTCTCCCTCCCTCTCGGCACTAATACTGTACAAATTCCCCTTGTCTGCACCCAAACCCTAGCAAAGCCCTCCAGCTGCCGCCACCCTCTCCAGCCATGGCCTCCTCCAGATCCCGCGGCCATGGTTCATGCGTCGTGACGTCGCCGGACAATGAGTTGCTGGCTCATACGCTACTACGAGCTTGTGGTCGCATCCTCGACTGCGACCTCAAGCGCCACCCGGCGTTTGCCCGGTTCACCAAAGCCGAGCCCAAGATCCGCGCGGCCGACAAGGTCCGTGACGTGATCTGGGTCAGGGCACGCGATGTAATAGCCCACCCATTCCCCATGTCTGCACCACCAAACCCTAGCAAAGCTCTCCAGCCGCCGCACCCCTCTCTAGCTTCGAATCCCATGGCTCCCTCCGGATCCCGCGGCCAAGCACTACCAGAAACAGCCTCATCGCCCCACTCGGTTTAAAAAAAAATACTCGGTCTTTGCCAGTGTTTTATATCGCGCTCTCAGCAAAGTGTGTACCGAGTGCCAGACGACCCTTGGTAAAAAAAAAAAGTGTAACGGACGGCGAGATGACGGGAAACTGTTTGCCGAGTGTCAAACCAGACACTTGGCAAAGTATGTCAGGGACACTCGGTTAGGTACAGGACATTCGGCAAAGCTTCTCTGCTTTGTTGAGTGTCTCCTTGCCACCACACTCGACAAAGCCCTGATGCTTTGCCGAGTGTCCTGGTCATTACACGGCAAAAATAGCAAATTAATCGAGAAATGTAGTTCCAGTCCGACGTCTTGGAGTGGCAGCGCAGGGCTGCAGAGAAATATAGTTCCAGATCTAGGCGGAGCTTGAGGCCCTGATCGAGCTCGTCTGGCGCATGGGCCTGGGGACAATGGTTAGCAGGGCAGCGAGATGGGCCTTCAGGCCGACACCGGCGCACCACGGGACGACGCCAGTCATCGAGGACGCGCTACCCAAGGCAACCTGAAAGGGCAGTGTCATGCAGGTATGCTTAATACTAGCCATGCATGTGGTCAGTCAACCACAAAGCCAAAGTCATCCGATCGATTGTCATTTTCTTCAGTTTTATTTGATATACAGTGCAGAAGCTAGTAACTACTGATTCAATCTATCGAAAATTAATTTACTTTGGTATGTCCTTTTGTATTGTGACTACCATGGGTTGCGCTGATTATAGTGTGCTCTTATTTTATCTGACATACAGAAGCTTTGAGTAACTAGCTTGGATGTTAATTCTTCTTGCCTGCTCTGATCACCATTTATTTTTCTCAACCTATTATGCATGTGTAATGAATCGATACAACGCCTCTTCATCGAATGCCGTCATGCTAAATTATCATGGCAAGCCGTCCAGTTTGCCTTTAATTTGCAACCGCCACGTAGTATTAGTCACTTGTTTGGTAATTGGATGGCTGGCTTGGCTGCTAATCTTAGAAGGAAACTATTAGTAGGAGCATCTACTCTATGTTGGGCTATATGGCTTGTAGGAATGATGTGGTATTTGATAAATCTCCGATCAAAACTTATTTGCAGGTACTATATCAACAAATATACTGCCTTTGGCTCTAGGCGCAGTTCAGTTGCATGCACAAGAGAAGGACATGCTGAGGATGGCATGCCAAACCATGGAGGTTTGAGTCAGGCAAATTTTTGCCCACTATGGATTGGTCCTTATCGAGCGTCTCTTTTCGAACTGTTCTGGAGTGGTCTTCTATTTATGTTGGTACCATTGTTGGCAGACGAAAGTGTGGTGTGAGTTGTAATAACCGGCTATAGCCTCATGTGACGTCAACGCAAACAATTTGCCCCATTATCTAAAAAAAATCAGTTTACATATGTGCATGAAAAAGATTAAATTGGTTATCACAAAGCATTATTTTTTACATATTTTTCATGTTTCTCCTGGCTATCAAATTCTAATTTTATAGATAGATCTGGTAATACTATCTAATTCAATCTGGGAGAGGCATATATATCTTTTTACTCCAACTAACTCATTCAGTTTTTCTAGATTTAATTTACTTTGATACGTCCTTTTGTCAGGACAAGGTGTCAATAGGCACCTCTTTTTTGAATGTGCAGCAGCTTTTGGATGGATGGCATAGTCTAGTTAAGACAGGAGTGACACACTATCATGCAACAAAGCGCTTCCCACCAGAAGCTAGTAACTACTGATTCAATCTATCGAAAATTAATTTACTTTGGTATGTCCTTTTGTATTGTGACTACCATGGGTTGCGCTGATTATAGTGTGCTCTTATTTTATCTGACATACAGAAGCTTTGAGTAACTAGCTTGGATGTTAATTCTTCTTGCCTGCTCTGATCACCATTTATTTTTCTCAACCTATTATGCATGTGTAATGAATCGATACAACGCCTCTTCATCGAATGCCGTCATGCTAAATTATCATGGCAAGCCGTCCAGTTTGCCTTTAATTTGCAACCGCCACGTAGTATTAGTCACTTGTTTGGTAATTGGATGGCTGGCTTGGCTGCTAATCTTAGAAGGAAACTATTAGTAGGAGCATCTACTCTATGTTGGGCTATATGGCTTGTAGGAATGATGTGGTATTTGATAAATCTCCGATCAAAACTTATTTGCAGGTACTATATCAACAAATATACTGCCTTTGGCTCTAGGCGCAGTTCAGTTGCATGCACAAGAGAAGGACATGCTGAGGATGGCATGCCAAACCATGGAGGTTTGAGTCAGGCAAATTTTTGCCCACTATGGATTGGTCCTTATCGAGCGTCTCTTTTCGAACTGTTCTGGAGTGGTCTTCTATTTATGTTGGTACCATTGTTGGCAGACGAAAGTGTGGTGTGAGTTGTAATAACCGGCTATAGCCTCATGTGACGTCAACGCAAACAATTTGCCCCATTATCTAAAAAAAATCAGTTTACATATGTGCATGAAAAAGATTAAATTGGTTATCACAAAGCATTATTTTTTACATATTTTTCATGTTTCTCCTGGCTATCAAATTCTAATTTTATAGATAGATCTGGTAATACTATCTAATTCAATCTGGGAGAGGCATATATATCTTTTTACTCCAACTAACTCATTCAGTTTTTCTAGATTTAATTTACTTTGATACGTCCTTTTGTCAGGACAAGGTGTCAATAGGCACCTCTTTTTTGAATGTGCAGCAGCTTTTGGATGGATGGCATAGTCTAGTTAAGACAGGAGTGACGCACTATCATGCAACAAAGCGCTTCCCACCTTGTAACCCCTTCTGGCCACGCTGCAGCGCTCCCTCGATGGCGACGATGGCTCCTCTGACGACGCGCTGTCCGTGTCAGGGGTAGTCCCTCCGGCTAGCTCGCCTACCTGTGCCCCATTTCCCCAGGATGGAGACCGACTCCATTAGGAGGATGATGATGCGTGTCTTGCAGATGCGCAATTTGGAGGACGTGCACCAGGTGGGGAGGAACCGCTGCCACCTTCTTGCATCGTCACCTCAACATTTGTGGCCGTCATTGAGCTCCTGCCAGCGGCGCCACTGGACGACGCCCCGGCATCCTTCATTCCCCTTGCCCCGTGTTGGAGCTCAAAATCTTTCACTGACGCACCAGCAAGCGGAGCCTGGGGACGCGCACGTGCTCCATCTCTAGAAGCCCCTCCCTCGTCTGTCATCCCGAGCAGGAGCCATGTGTCCGGAGGAGGCCATGGCGGTCAAGTGGGGAGAGGCGTTGGTTGGCGGCGGCTTGCGAGGGAATGACTGAGGCGTTACGGTTTGGTGGAGAGCGACGGGGGAAGTGGAGATTAGGTAAAATGCAAAGGTCGACACACTAGTTCCATTCCCCTATGTCTTTTTTTGCTGGCACGTCCTGATTGGAGCCACGTGTCTGGTGTCCCTCATAACCGACATCAAAAGAAGCTCGTGCGTTTTTGCTTCGTTCGGCTCATGGGATCCCCTTCTTTGTGACCCGATGAGCGAGCCCTGGCCGCTGGATCTGGAGGAGACCATGGCTCTCGCGCCTCAGATGGAGAGACAACATCAGTCTTCGGCGGCGGCAACGACGTGCGATGGAATGGGCGAGGTGTTAGGGTATGGTGGAAGGCGATTGGGGAAGATTAAGGCCAAAAACAGAATGCCTCTTACCAGGTGGGGACCACATCCTGCCGTCGTTGACGACTTGCCTGGACGACGTGACAGGTGGTGCTCCGTCTGCAGCACCGTTCAGATTGAAGCCACAGCTCTCTCGTCACCAATCGTAAAGACGCTCTTTCTCGCTCGCACGTTTTTGCTTCTGCTCAAAGGATCTTCTGGGTGAGCTGACGAATCAACAGCTAGCAGACCTATTCGCCTCTTTCATGCGTTTGCACGCAGGCGTGTGTGACCGGCGCACTTGCGTGCGTGTGTGTGCACGCGCGGGCTCGTGTGTGTGTTTAAGCTCTTGTTGGGACAATATCCGTGGTTGGGACAATTTCACGAATATGGCACCCTGTGGATGATAGCGAGCTCGGTGCCGAGAGGCCGTCGTCCCGAGCAGGAGCAACAGCGCCAGAGCTGCGAGGTGGCTGGATCCGGAGGATGCCATGGCAGCCAGGTGAGACAGGAGTTGGTCTGTAGTGGGGCTTGCGAGGGGATGGCCGAGGCGTTAGGGTTTGGTTTGGTGGAGAGCGACTGAGGAAGTGCGGATCGGATCAGGGCAAATGCAATGGCCGAGATGCGCGTTCCATTCCACTCGGTTTTTTTCTGCTATGACCCAGTGGGGACCGGATCCAGCCGTTGTTGACATCCTGCCTGGACGGCGTGAGAGGGTGCTCTGTCTGTAGCACCGTCCCAATTGGAGCCATGTGTCCGGTGTCCCTCATAACCGATCCCAAAAGCAGCTCCTGTGTTTCATCTATATATTTATTATGTACCTTGAAAGGCTAACTACGATTGTAGATTCAATGTTTTTTTTTGTGATAGCAAAGTTGGAACAGACTGGGAACGCTTGCAAATTGATTGCGCAACTATACCTTTTGTCCATTGTTGATCATGTTGCCTCGGGTAGTAGCGCGTCCTCCATGACGGCGTCAGTCTGCACGCCCGCGTAGACCCGTGCTGCGCCGGTGTCGGCCTGAAGCCCCATCTCTGAAGAGAATTCAGTTGAAGACAATGCTAAAGGAAATTCACGATTATATTAAACCTTCATATGTACAAAGAAGTTTTCAAACATCTTTAGCAAAGGCTATGCTAATCTAGCTTATAGAGATAACAAAGCTAGATCAACTAGTATAACTACCGGATATGTTTCTCAACTATTACAATTCGGAACCCGGCCCTTTAAAAATAATGGACCAATCATGAGCATGCAAGAAATCATGGTGGAATTTCATGTGGCACACGGTCTGTAGTACGATGAAACAATATACACACTTCATAGTAAAAATATGTAAGTGTAAAAAGAGAGTGCGAGGCACTACTAGAGGAATTCTATACCTGTTACTACTTCTAGCGGTCATAAAAAATTGATTGCGATGAAGTATCTCTTTCTCCTCATACTCGTACTCATAACAGGAACAAAACACAGGAGAGGAGAGTGATTCGGATGGGGAGGGGACACTCTTTCTCCTCCTTTCGCATTTGTCTTCATGTACCTGCAACGATTAGATGGTATGACATGTAACCTCATTATTATGATATTTCTTATAACCTCACAACAATCCCATACATGTCTAGTAAACCTGTTATTCCTCACATCAGTTACTTACTGACAACACTGAACACACTTGCTCCTATTGAGCAAAGCATTATCAGCGGCATCAAACAAGCATTCAATAGTTCAGGCAAAGCCAATCACGGCAAGAATCCAGGTGACAAGTACATCACACAAGTTTGCCCTTCTCACAAGTCTTTTACACCCAGAATTTACCTCACATCTGAAGAACAGTTACCAGACACACAAACATCCCTCCAGAGCTGGCTACTTTGCATCACTGAATTACGTCATCTACGGACGGTTATCCAGACACATCTTGTCGACACTCTACCAAGTAACGCTTCAGAACCCCCCATGACTTCTCTGCAGTTCCCTTTTCCCCTGCTTTTCACAAAACAGACCAAAGCTTAAGATATCTATCCCATAGTAGATATTATCACTTGATCAAGTTTAAGCAAATAACATTCCTTAAAATTAGTACTTTACGCCATTTCGATCAATATATATATAGCCCATAACAGGGCACTACCACACACTCGATCTTCTATTACTAGAATCTGACACAACATCTCCTTCTAGCCAATCTCCCATGCTAGTAGAAACTCTTTTGCACACTCATATCTGAACTAGACTATGCCATCCTTGCAAAGGTACTGCACATTCAAAGAAAGAGGAACCCTATTGACTCCTTGTCTGGGCCGGGATTTCGCCCCTTGCCATGCATTTTGAAGCAGGTGATCTCTAGTAAGACGCTTACCATGAGCCATTATCCAAAGGAATGTTAGTCCTATTGGGTGCACTGTACATCCAGATTGTCATTTTATCCTTGGAAATTGTGATAGCCCCATTCTTAACACATTTGTAACCCTGACTAGTTGAGTAATTTCCATTCTTAGCTTTTCACTCTCAGAACATCGTTTTCTCTAGTCAACACAAAACCAGCCACAACTTCAAACCCTAAGTTTATACTATCCCCCCTTTAAACCCCATTCTGCTGGTCTCTAGCTAATCCACAGAAATCAGGAATTGAAATTTTAGTACACACTCTCCTGTCCAAAGTATCTAGCAAAAACCTTATTTCCGTCCCATCCCCAAACTGAAAACTAGTGAAAGCATGCATTTCTTTTATAGATTCAATCATTCCCCTCTAGAAGAATTCAGAATCACATTTCCTATGAGTGATAGGGACCATACCTGCATGAACTGGCTTTTCAAGTTTCCTCGGGGAGCACGTCCTCTCGCCACAAGGCCGCGCAGACATTCCTGACCTATGTCCAGGCGCCAGGACCTGCGCCACGTACAGCCTCTGGTGTCTGCCTGAAGCCCCATCTCGGCGGCCTGCTGACCATGCGCCAGACGAGCTTGTCCAGGGCCTCAAGCTCCTTCTCGGTATCCGCGGCCCTACGCTGCCGCGCCAAGACATCGGACCGGAACTATATTTCTCGATCTGTTTGCTATGTTTCCAGTGTAATGACCAGGACACTCGACAAAGTGTCTAGGCTTTGTCGAGTGTAGTGCCTGACCGAGTGTCCCCGCCATACACTCGGAAAAGCTTTGCCGAGTGTCTGTTTGGACACTCTGGCAAACAGTTTCTCATCATCTTGCCATCTGTTACACTTTTATTTTCCCGAGGGTCGTGGCACTCGGTACACACTTTTCCGAGTGCGCGATATAAAACATGGGCCAAGAGCTCTTTGCCGAGTATTTTTTTTTTACCAAGTGTTTTGAAGGAAAGAGGCTGTTTCGGGTAGTGCTTGACCTCGAGATCCGGAGGAGGCCATGGGATTCGAAGCTAGAGAGGGGCGCATCGGCTGGAGAGCTTTGGTAGGGTTTGGTGGTGCAGACCTGGGGAACGGGTGGGGTATTAGGTGAAGGGAGCGTGAGCAGAAAAGACATGCTGTCTGACGGCTGCAGGATCGAGTGTGTCTGATTTGGTGATTTATAGCTGATCCAGCTGGTTTAATTCTGGAGAATTTATTTAAACAAAATTGGTATTCAATCACTATTGAAATGACAAAAAGTTTGCTTAGAAAGATTTGCTAGAATATGTTTTCCTGGCAAATCCAACCCGTAGGTGGTAGGAAAAGCTCCTCACCAGGGGTGGCATGTGTCAGAGTGCTCTATGAAAATCTATAACTGCAAACAAGGTGGAATCAATCATTACCTTAACATTATCCACTGGACCAAACTTTATGCATTCCTCACTAAGATATGCTTCGTGCTCTGGAAGTTCTTCATCAGTCTGCATGGTAGGGACATTCTTAGCTTACCCAATAAAAACGAAATGGAAGTTGCTATCAAGCATGAACATTTGGAGCAATCTGAAATGTATACAATAAAGTGCAAGTAAACCCAGCCCTCAGATCAAAATACCACATATTTCTGGAGACATATCCTATGAATGATCATACCTCTCCAGAAATACCGCAGCTGCCGTTCAAGTTGCCTCGGGTAGCGTCTCCTCCATGACGGCATCGATTTGACCACTGGCCGTGTAGCCCCGTGCTGCTCTGGTGTGAGACTGCAGCTCCACTATTAGTAGTATAACCTATCACCTCGCCTCTTTCGTGTGTGTGTGCGTGTGTGTTTACGCTTTTGTTGGGATAATATGCGTTGTTGGGACCATTTTACCAATATGGCACTCTGTTGATGATAATGAGCTCGGTGTCAAGGAAGGCCGTCGTCCTGAGCAGGAGCGACAGCTCCGGAGCCGCTAGGGGGGCTGGATCTGGAGGAGGCCATGGAGAGACGGTGGTGGCGGCCTGCCAGGGGGGGGCCGGC
>LAPY01000703.1:35973-54097 GCA_000970635.1 Eragrostis tef
AACCCCCCCCCCCCCCCCCCCCCCCCCGCCCCGCGGCGTCCTCTTTCAACAATAGAACATATATATTCTTGTCACTGCTAATTCCTGAAAACTCGGGGAATAATATGCGTGTATACATGGAGCCTCTGAGTGATGATATGGTGAGCTACGTGCATGCCTTTATCCTTCACTCGGATATCGGACTTGTTTAAGCTTTCTTATATGGATGACCTTTTTCTTCCACATAACATTGACCTAATGCACACTAGACATGGCATTAGTGTTCACTTTTCGGAACAATCATGGACATTCTTGATAAGACAAAGGACAACGTTAAGGCAAGAGTCTATCAAGTAATGTTCTGCGATAGGCCTAAGCTAGACAAAGCGCCTCCTAAATCCAGCAAGTCATAGATAAAGCCTAAGGCTGAATTCATCCTAACTAGGCCCCTAAGGAGCGAAGTACTACAATGTTTTAAAACCTGATGGGTTTGCAGCGAATCTGAGTAGGGGAGTAAACTTACCTAATATACAAACCAACGAGGTCAAGAGTCATGACTACCACATCTGGCTTGTGCGGCTTCTTCTGGTGATAGTTCGAGGCTATCTCCCTGATCATGTGTGGCAGAGTTGAGCTATTTCCTCCGCTATCTTTGTGCTAAGGAGATATCTAAGACCGTGATTGCAGACATGGAAAGAATGTCGCCTGCATTAGTTTATAAGTTGGAGAAGATCTTTCAGCCCAGCTTGTTTTCAATTTGATGGTGCATATGATTTTGCACCTCCCGTATAAGGCACCAATTGGAGGGCCTGCGCAGAATTGTTGGTGCTACCCAATTGAGAGGTGTCAAAAGGTTCTTCGAAGGAAATGTAAAAATAAATGTAAAGTTTAAGCTTCCACTGCAGAGGCATTCATTTTGGAGGAAGTGTCAAACTTCACATCAAAATACTATCCTGACAACCTTCCGAACGTACATTTATCCACCCCTTCGTTACAATGCTGGCGAAAATGAATCGAACATCAACCTTTTCCATCGGCAACACGGAACTGCAAGTGAGGCAACCCACAAGACCTCGAAACATGAAGAGTGGCGCACTATCATGCTATATGTGTTGACCAACCTTGACGAAGTGGAGACGTACATCAAGGATTTTCATTTGGAAATTTGGGGTGCATCAAAGGAACCTACCTTACAGGAATGTGATACCCTTCTTAGAAAGGGTGCGGGAGCTGGAATGTCCAATTTCATTTCTTGGTTCAAACAGATGGTATTTAGCATTTTCTTTGTATTACATTATAAGTTGCTCGTATGTGCGAATAATATAACTAACTATCCTGCTTGAAATTGCAGGTCCAACCAATGCGTCTATGAGTGCCGAGCTGATACAGATTGCCGATGGCTGTGGCTATAGAGTCAGGTCATTTGCAAGCTATGACATTAATGGATACCGCTTTCACACAAAAAGCTATGAGCAAAGTCGGCCCGATCTAAGAACCACAAAGTTTTTTTTTGCGAATGAAACCACAAAGATTAACTTGATGAATCATCGTTTTAGGTTGACCACTTATTGTACATGGGCGTACTGCTTTTCAGGGTGCCTCCGGAAGCGTGTCCTCCAGGCCAGTATCGATTTGAGCACTTTCCATGTCGACACATGTGCCGGTGTTAATTAGCCAGCAACTCAATCTTGCCGGCGATAGTGTCCAGGCAAGAGATATGCTCTCGTTCAGGACCCAGAACTATGTCTCGGCCTCGATGGCCCAGTGCTGCCACACCCGGACCTCCACCTAGCTAGAGGCACACCTTGGTGCGGCAGACCTTGTCCTCCGCTATGGTGGCGATCAGCTCACGGACGCTTTCTGTTACTTCATCTGCCGTGCCTATCTGGGCCTCATCGAATAAAGCTGCCTTGTTGTAAAACTTGGGTTACATAGCATCAACTCATTGCTCATTTCATGGTTGGGAGTTCACTCGTCAAAAGGGTTCACCTACACTTCCGCAATACACTGCTCATGCTCAGCTTGCGGCATGTATGTGTCCCAGCCACTCCTTGTAATGCCATGCATGCCATTCCCACCTGACAAATCTGTGTGTTGTAAGAGGTTCTATATGTCAAATAAAAGCAAAACCTAATCTAACGAATCTGCGTTTCACATTGACCACATTTACCTGCATGAATTTGCCTGGAGTAGAGGTTGCCTCTGGAAGCATGTCCTCAACCCAGCGTGGATTTAAGCACTTGCCGTGTAGACACGCGAGATATGCTCGTTCAAGACCCGGAGTTCCCGCCTTGGCCTCAGCACAGCGTTGCCACAGCCAGGCCTCCGTGCCACAAAAAAAAAATTATCTCACAATATCTGGAGAACTATAAATGTCTCCCGAAAAAAAGACATTCTATCACACTCTTGGAGAATAATCAATCTTTTTCGAGCATTACACGCGCCTGAAAGCATTTAGTGCCAGCATAAAAAGTTAAAACTTCCGCATCGGCAGGATCTGCCTAAAGCGTTACAATTGCAGAAACTGGAAACCTGACACAGCTAAGCAAAGAAGTTTTCCACCTGAAAACCCAACAAATGAAACAACTCCAGCACAAAAGATTTCTACCCCCACTTCATGAGATCCTGTATGCGGTACTTCAACCTTTAATTGTCCTCTTACCGTCGGAGCCCAAGTTCGTGCAACCTTGGAAAAGTCCATCACCTCCCTCAGCCCAGCCCCTTGTAGTAGCCGTGGTTTATCCTTGTACTTCTGCAAAATAGACCAATGTTCCAACCAAGAACACACTGAGTACATTACGGCTTGGATAATGAACATTACATGACTAAGAAATTAAATAACGTGGGCCATGAACATATATAGCTCCAGAAAAGGAACGTATGGCTGGAGCAAAAGGAATCTCCTTGCTCACCGGCCATGGTCATGATTAAAAGGCACGAATGTAACTTGAGAAACAATGTGTGTGTGTGTGACTTTCTATTAATGACAATGAAATACAGCTCTCCTACGTGTTTGAGAAAAAAAAACTTCAATATTATTTGCGGATAAAAAAAAGGCGGCGACACCGGTATCAACTTGCTGCTAAATCTCGGCATCCATGGGGTGGCAGTCATATTTGGCATCGCCATGAAAACCTGATTCCTGCTCAAGCCTCATCGATCACTGCGCCGGTCCGGCGTCGACGGCCCTGCGCTTCCACGCCCGGGCATCCACCTGGAGACGCGCCTCCGTGGCCGCAGCACGGCGGATCTCGTCATGGAGGTAGTCGGTGATCTCGTCCGCCGCCTAGATCCAGGCCTCGACATCAGCGAGCCGGCGCTCGCGCTAGAGCAGCACTTGCGCTATCGTGATATGCTGGTACTGGCTGGTACGTTGGCATTGGAGGAGGGCGATGAGCTCACACGCTAGCAGGAGATCAAGCTCAGCGTCGAGGAGGCCGCCATCGCCAGCGCGAGTGGTTGCACGGGAGCCAAGGGGGCGGGCTACGCGCAATATTATTTGGAGGAGGGCTATGGCTCGCAGCGTATGTAGCGCGTTAGGTGGCAAGAGGCGTCAATCTCCAGCGGCGGCGGCAGTTTGCAAAGGGTGTCTGAGGCCTTTAGGGTTTGGTGGGCAGGCGACTGGAGGGGAACATGTAATATTGAAATCGGTTTCTCATTTTGATGCACGGTTTTTAATCTGCAGATTTTTTTTAGTTAGAGGAAACCGATAGCGTCACGGGCCTGCTCGACAACGACAGGCTATGCCGGTTCCACTAAATATATCTCTCTAATAGATGAGAACTATATTATAATGGAGATGGCCTGCAATTTCAGTACCCTCGCTGGTTAACTATATGTCATAAACAGAAGTATGATAGTCTGATGAATTTTCCATTCATCATGACCAGATAGAATTAGATTACCTGCATGATCACAAGTTGGGCCGTGCGGAAGGGGCATTCGCAAGATTCTTGGCAGCTTTCTCCCTTTCCTTTTCTTTGATAGCTTTGAAAACCATCTTGTAAAACATTCCATTCCCGCATAGTTTCCAACCACTCTGCTAATTGACTCTACTTACCTCACTACCTTGACCTGCATTTCCATGCAAAGATTGGTTCTTGGATACAGATTGGACTTTTTGAATCTCTTCGCCTCTGTCCTCGGGTTCCCCACTCAATTTGTAAAACCTTCATATTGGAATTCTCGAGCTGGGGGACACACACAAACACGCGCGCGCGCGGGCGCGCAATCGCTATTTGAATTGGTTGTAAGAGTGAATAATGGATACTTTCATTGATAATATATATTTGTTGCACCAATTTCTATTGTGAAATAATGTTGTTGGATTGCATTACCGATTTAATATCATTTTAGTAATTCGGTATAATTTCACTATTGCCACGACAATTAACCATATCTCTACAACTATAAATGATGTTACATGTGGATGTTACAACTATAAACGATTTGTTGCGATAACCTTTAGAAATATAGTGACGACTCATATTTCGATGTGATATCCTTTACACCTATCATGATGATTGATTACTTCGTTGTGATATCCTTTATACCTACCAAGTCATTGCATTACCTTTTAAGATGTAGCGACGATTACTGCATGCTTTGATGTGAGATCCTTTAGCCATATAGCCACGACTCTACTTCGTGGTGATACCCTTTAAACATATTGCAACACCATAGGTGTTATTGCCACAATCATATTCGTGGCACAACAAATCGTTGGCGTTGCGAAAAGTCTTCTTTGCAACTAACATGTGTCGTTGCAATAACACTATAGCAACGTAGCCTGTGGTTGCCAATACCACTCATGCAACGCCAATGAACGTCGCGAGTGCAACCTATTGCCACGCCGCACGTCGTTGCAACACACCAAAGTTATGGCATTGTCTTAAAAGCGATGGGATACCCTATTGCATCGGTCGCACTTGCAACACCTCCCAACGCCCTGATTTCGTAGCAATTGCTCAATATTGCAACAAAATTACCTATATTGCAACACTTTTCAGCCATGGTGCTAGGGTATTTTTCTTGTAGTGATATTTAAGCAAGCAGCTCTTGTTCGATTGATATACACGTCTTTCCTCATTTGTTTCCCATAATAAATATTAAGCAACCGAACCATCCATATTCTCTCGCACACCACTTATAATGGTCCTGCACGGCTGCCCGATTGGTATAATCAAGGAATCATGAGTGCATTAACTGTTTCCGTTTCATATAACACGAGTACTCTGTACTCCCTCCCTAGCCCGTTATTTCTCAGCAGATGATTAGTCTTAATTAGATTTGTATTTTTGTTCTTTGAAAATCCATATGAATTAATAGTTAATTTCAGCAAGAATCAGCAGTGCGGTGTTCGTCAATGGCGGCCCGGGGCCATGGCCCGCTTGTCTGCTCTCTCGCCACTGATCGCGAGCTCTGACCGGTATCTCTCTGGATGGAAGGCGTCACTGCTCAACATAAGCGCGCGGTCAGTATTGATGAACTCAGTCATGCATATATTGCCTGCCTATGTACGCAATGTGTGCCCTGCTGCTGCCGGTCGGCTACCACACAAGTTTTGATGGGAAGCGCAGAGCATTTTTGTGGTCCAGTGAAGAGAAAACCAGTACCAGTGCGCAGTGTTTGGTGGCATGGGACAAGGTCACGCAACCGAAGGAGCAAGGGAAGCTTGGCATCTGTGACTTTACTCTTCAAGCTCATTCACCGACTACACCGGCCGGGGAGTCATCCTGGGCGCAGTGGGTGCATGAACATGCATGCGGACATCTCCTCGCTCACTGGCGACATCGACGGAAGCCACTGGTCGGCCCTGCCACAGCTGCTGCCAGCATACAAAACGATCACCACAGTCAAGATAGGCAACGGCCAGACCACGTCCTTCTGGAATGATTGGTGGCTACAAGTTGGTCGCCTTGGCGACCGAGTGCTTGACGGCCTCCGCGCACATCTGGTGCCGCGGCTGTCGTGGGTTGCAGAAGCGGAGCTAGAAGAAGTGCAGGAACTGATCGCGGGCACTGTGGTCGGTGATGCCATGGACGAGCGCTGCAGTGAGCTGCTCGACCAACATGGGCAACTGAAAGCCTCTCGGGGGTACAAGCTGGTGAAGTCAGCGAACGCGGCCGACTGTGATTTTGCAAGGTTTGTATGGAAGAACAGAGCACCTATGATCAAGGTCCAGTTCTTAGCTTGGCTGCTCGTGCAAGAACGGGTGCAATGCTGAGCAAACCTGCACGCCAAGAACATCGTAGATGACGACAGGTGCGAAGTGTGTGGCACTGAAGTGGAAGACACCAATCACATTTTCTTTGGCTGCTCCATTGCGCGGTCGTTCTGGGACGCCATCGGAGTCGAGCTCATGCCTGGCACCTCGGCGTGCGCGTGGCACCTGTGGGGGCCAGCGTCAACGCCGGCACAGCATAGAGACACCCTCACCGCCCTCTGCTTGTGGCAACTACAGAAGCACAAGAATGAAGTCGTGTTGCGGGAGGCTGTCTTCTGCCTCTCTCGGCTACTCCACAACTGCAGGGACGAAACATTTCTGTGGCGATGCCGCCTACGACACAATGAAGCGACGATCAGTTTGTCATGGTGTACTCTGTTTAGTCCAATGTAGCAAACCTCTTTTATCCCACCTTGTTTCATCTAATTTGTAACCCAGACCCGGCCGTCAGGGGCCAGTTTGTTCATGCAAATGAAAATCAGGTGGGGAGTCCTCCTCCCCCGTTGGCTTTCAAAAAAAAAAAGAATCAGCAGGATTTTCTAGTGTTCGCATTAAATGTAGTCTTAATTTGTTCAGAAACCTTTTGCAGCTATCTTTATCCTCTGTAATATTTTCTAAATTAATAGAAAGAGCTTTGTCCTTCATATTAAGATAGATATGCTAATAAAGAGAATTGATAAACATTCCAAAAAATGGATAAAGATAACAAATATATTTTTTAATGCATGTAAAGCATTGATCATCAGACTTTATGTGCCGTCATAAACAGTTATACATTACCTATCTGTGTGGCTAGGAGCCTAGATGAACTTAGGCCAGTCTCAATGGCCCTTTCATTTGACATTTATTAGATGACACATCAGCAAAATATGTGCCATGACAAGGTATTTAATATGAAAGAGGAGGAAAGCCTTTCACTAGAATGAAAGGGTAGTGATACTCTTTCCAAGTCAATGAAAGGATAATGAAAGGTGCATTGAGACTCTTTTTTCTTTCATATGCAAAAGAAGTGGATTCCTATTGGTACACCTGTGTAATAATTTAACGTCTCATTCAGCCTATGAAATTGTGAAATGAAAGTGCATCTCTCAGTGCACTCTTTCATTCTCCTTTCATTAGCTACAAAGTTGATGTGTCATACTTGAAAACTATGAAATGAAAGACACCACTGAGAATGAGTTAAGCTCGTCACTCGACGTAGGATGGAAAAATGAAAGACACCACTGAGAATGGCCTTATGCTTAAGTAGTCGCTATCTCATGGTCAATGTCCAGCCCTCTTGTGGGGGTGTTCTCGTAGATATGTTCTTCTATGGCATATTATAATTAGCGAGATTCTTAATGCTGATGGTTGAGCATCAATTGATCTAGTTGCCATCATGAGAAGCAGAGGCAAACTAATGGATGCATAGTTAGCAACTGACGGCTGTATTAGCAGTCTTATGCAACCACATTGAAGTTATTACAAAGGAAGAAAATGAAAGGTATATCAATGGTGTTTAAGGGGATTAAATATTACATCACGTAGAATTCTCATAACCCCAAAGCATTTTATGCTGAGTTCGGTCACCAAAAAATTGTTATGTTTGTATCCTGATAAGTGTGATGTGGCATCGTAGGCGTGTTAAAAATTAAAATGCCCGGTAAAGATATATCCACTCACAAGGTGTGTGAGGATGGTGTGCGAGTGCCGTGATGTGTCCACAGTGATGCTATAAAAGTAACTAAACTTAGGCCTCGCCAGATTTATCTGCCGGGCCCTAGGATTTCTGAACCAAACCATGCATATTCTGAAAGCTTTAAGCATGAAAAATTACAGAAGAGCCTTGTTACGGTACCCTTTTTACCTCTCAAGAGATAAAAGGTGAAAGTTAATCAGAGCCATTGAATCAGCACGTTCAGAAAAGGAAATTGCTTCCCTTCGATCCGCTTCCGGCGCTCGTGCAAACCCCTCCGAATTCCTCTCAAAGCCACGCCTGCCTCTTCCGGTTATTCCGCTCGCCTCCTCGTATATCCTTTCCCAGATCGTGGGGTACAGCAGCGTATCTGATTTTCTGCATGGTTCGCTTGTTCTCGTCGTCGAAATTGTAGCAAACCATCGTGCGTGTGGTGTGCCCATAAGCCACCACGATTCTGCTTTTTTTCTGTTTTTAACTGCAAGGAAAAGAATTTGACACACTGTGCCCGATACGTTTCTAAGATATATCAATACAACAGCGTTTTTGGTACGTTTAACATCATGTAAAAAAACGTCCACCTTGACACACTTAGTTTGCTCTGCATTGGGGAAGCAGCTGTGAACATTTTTTACATTCTCATCTTGACACGTTTGAGCGCTTGTTACGCAAAGAGAAAAAAGAAAATTAAACATTCACACGTTGATGTGTCTGACGTCTTGAATGTACTCGAAAAGATAAAGGAATAAGAAACGTTAGCTGTCACGCTACTGAATTTGTTTTACGTCAACTAAAAAAGAAATTACCTTCCACGGACTAACAACTTTAAAAACAATTTTTTTATAATTATTAGGACCTATTACCTCCCAAGAGGTAAAAGGTGGCTGATCTAAGTAAAATGGACGGTCCACAATTATTTCGAGGTACCGTAAAATCTCCCATACAGAAATGACTTATTGGGCCGAGTTCAATATAGAGGACCCAAACTGCCGATCAAACGTGTGTGACTGAGCCAGTTATGTTCGGGTCTACTTCAGTCCTTTGATAAAGATAGGTAACTGGTTAGGGTCTGTGAACGAGACTGAGGCCACCAAAGCCGGCCGAAACTATATATGTTCGTCCAACCAATAAAGATGTATGTAGTCTTTTAATAAAACGCGCTTGCAACTTCGGGACCGGGCAAGAGTCGATGGAGCACGGATGTTGTTTTTGCTTTATGTATTCCAAACAAAGAGTGTCATGCGCTTCTGAATGCTGATTTGCACCCACAGCGTGAATCATCAAGCTCGCATACGCGACGTGAAGCCCACACCACCACACCCCTCTCCATCCTCACTGCCAGGCAGGGCCCACACCACTATTCTTCTTCCAAGTGTCTCTTCCTCCCGGCGGCCTAGTTCTTGTGAAATCGATCCTTTTGTAGTAAAAAGAATGCATCAACAAGACGATAATGCCCCCTCGAAACATGGTCCGCAAGGCAATAGCCAGCCAAAGTTTATTTCTTATTTTCTTTGCAGCAGAGACTCGAAGTCCGGCGATGCGCTGAGTCGGCGACGGTGGCGCCGAAGTGAGAATTTAGAGTAGCAGCGGCCAGCGGGCGGCGAGGAAGTAGCCGGAAATGGAGGTAGGGTAAGGCGAGGAAGTGCAGCGACGACACAGACACACAGTTATAATGAAAAACACAGCAACTACAGCAGGTTGAAGAGTGAATGGCACTCTGTTTTCAGTCACCTGAGCAAAAGTCCTCTGTTATCAGTCACCTGAGCACGAGCTACAGCATTAGCATTTGGACGAGTGAATTTAAGGACCATACAGTGCTGTAAGATTAGCGTATTATAAGCTGCATAATTTTAATCGGTTTTTCATTACCTTCACTAATAAAAAATATAAGCCCTTCTGTCATGAGAACAGAGTTTGTAAGGTGGCACTTTAACAACTACTTTCTGTGAAAATATGGTATTTACAAATTATAACGTATGACGCTGAAAGTATTTTTCATGACTTATGTACTAATCCCAAACTACATTGTCAACAGCAATTCTCGACGACAAAACTAAAAATAATGCAGCCCGTGTTGATCATGAATCTATAAGCCATGGGCACTGAGGTTGCAGCGAGGTACCGGTAGCAAGACTACTGTAGTGCTAACTGCTGCTAAGCACTTACGGAGAAGAGGAAACTCTAGACTTGACAGGAGGAATCCAGTACTGATCATTGTCCAGGTCTTCGCGAACGCAACGGGGACCCCGTGAGTATGACCTTGACTTGATCCGCGAAAAAAGAAAGGATGTCCTGTATTTTTCACATGTTTGCGACTTCGAGCCACAACTGTTCTGATGATTTGATTGATTGATTTCGAAATTCACCTTTGTTTATGGGTAACTTATTTGATTGGATCCTGGGTCTGGCAACCGTTGTAACTTATTTGAGAACTATACACGTGACATGCAACCGTTGGCCACACAAGGGACATGTATAATTTTTTACGAATATGGATCCTCTTACACGTGACATTTCATATTGCAAAGAAGCAAAATACTCTACGATTGCTGTTTGCAATTTTAACCGATCCCATGAACAAATAAGACATTGTAGACAAAGGTTAGCAAAATTACCCACAGTAAAAGTCCTTAGAAGAAAAAAGGTGAAAGTTACTAAAGTCAGCAAATCCCTATGTTCGTGCCCAAATTATAGGAGAGGGACTCAGTTGCTGCCACCTTCAGGACACATTTTCTAACAATAATTGATGGAAGGATAGTATTTGACTACTAAGCAGTTGATGCTTTTCATACTTAGCATCAGGTGCCTCCTTCAGGTTGATTAGGCTAAATGGCATCAAACATAGATACAGTCTAACTGTATAAACGACCGAACCTTATTGTTAGAAGAGAATGCTTTCAATCAGAATATGAAAAGGCTTCTTGATTAAGCGTGGTCTTTCTCAAGGAGCTAGAACATGATGTTTGTACTAAGCAAAGGCTTTAATGCCAACTGCAGGACTTCACTTTCTGTGCGCACGTCCCTATAGTTAAAGGATGTGGTTGTGCTGATCTGTTCTTGATGTTGTTGCATGCGGCAAAATGCTGGATAATCTTGGCTGGCAAGTTTTGCTCCTTGCCTAAGGTCTCTCCGGGAGAATAATCGATCACACCAATGCCAACTGTATGCTTCATTGTCACTAACAGACTATGGCCCTCTTTGTTTGAACTCTTTGTTTATGGTGCCCGAGTTCAACAACGCGCTATCAGATATGTCGTTCTTTATGGACCAAGCTTACAATCTCCCAACACAATAATGTTGTTTCTCTTCTGAATAAGTGTGCTTAAGATTTCTGACTGTTTATGCGTTGTTGATCAGACAGTCAAAACTAGCTCAAAGTTTCTGCAAAAGGACTGCATTAAACATTTGCACCAGGAAAACAAAACAAACTCCTTTATTCTTAGCAAGCATTTTAGTATTTTCCGGTGCACGAGTCCGGAACTAGGCTGTCCTGCAAGTGGTGCTCCTAGGTCCTGTAGTCCTAGAACCTTCAACAGCGAGAACGGACCGTCGGCCAGGGCTGCTTTTCTCTTGTGCAGAAACAGGGTTGTTCTACGTTCCTTTCAGCTGTTTGCACTTGAAATCCTGTGGTGGTCCATAGAGAATGTGTGAGACTACTTAGCCGCGTGTAGAAGATATAGAGGAGTACAAGAGTAGGCCTCCTCAAGCAAGACTAGGCGGCTACTGCAGAAACATGTATTTTGGGGCACATCTATTATGTCCTGAGGGACCCACTTAGAATTGGACTCATGGAGTACATCCATTCAAATTATGGTCCTGAAAAATTATATTGTACGTATGGCCATTTGTCTGGATATTTGAACATAGTGCTGGTTTTTGTTACGAGAAATTTTACGGTGTTTGCGAGGTACCTAGAGGTACTGAGAGGTATCAAATCGTAGACCGTTGATTAATATAGGAGCAAGGTATGGAATAAAAGATATGATAATTATGGCAGAAGGGTAATAACTTAGTAAATGATCTTAATCGCTCATGACAGCCCATCCAACAATTAATGCCTAAATTGTAAATTGAGGCAACAATAATAGAAGGTAACATGTTTTTTTAATCCATTTGTGAAATGTACGCATGCCAGCCATGTACTTGTCTACTATGTACGACCATTAGCGTTGCTTACATGAAAATACTATGGTTCACACGATTTCGTTTTCGTTCTTTGATTGTAGCCTTGGAGATGGATGAGGACACATGGGCATCGCCACTTGACTCATTTGTGATCTGTGCAATGTGTTCTTATATGGATAGAAGCACCGGTGGATCCACTGCCTCGCCATGATTACGAGAAAGGTGTTGAAGACGAGTAAATTTTTTGAAACTAAGTAAATCATAGCAAAATAATATAAATTTGGAATGCAACGTGACCATCGAAGAGCCAACCGATTTGTTTTGGAAAAAGTTATTTTTTGTTCCTCGCCTTCTATAATGCAAAAAGATAATTTACTTGCTTACCCTTCCTACTTAAGTACATTCATCAATACTTTAATACCTTTTGGTTCGTACCTCTAATCGTGGACCGTTAGATTTGAGACAATTAACAGCCCATATTATCTGCAAACACCGTAAGACATCTCTTTTGTTACAATGTTTTACCTTAATGATATTTTCCGATAACAACACTTCAAAAGTAAAATCCATCTGTGAATTGCGAGGTAGCGTCCTCTTTGACTTCAAAAGTACGATACCAGCACTTCTTCTCTAGGATCAGGCACATGTATTATTTTGGGGCACATCTATTATGTACTTGCCATACCACGAAATTTATAAGCAACCCGCCTGGATTGCTACTAGATGGTCAAAACAAGATTAATTTTCACCCAACAACATTAATTGTTCATCATGTTTTGGAGTGCTTTCTCTGGTGTTGGTCCAATGCTTGAAATGATCTGATGTGGAGATGACTGTTTCTGCTTGTTACTATGCTACCACAGTGACGAACTCTCAGAAACGTCTGGCACACATTGTTTGACGAAACTGCCTGATGTTTCTTTCAAAAATTGTTACCTGATGTATGATTGGATGATCCATGGATCCCACAAAGATTTTCTCTACATTTTTTTCAATTCAAAAACCAATTAAACAATCGAACTGCCTGCCTGCTCAAAGGGGAGCAGATATTCCGATATGATTGGTCCACTGAATTCTATAACCACCCTTACCCCTACGATTAACTGCCATGTAAAATTTCTAGCAGTTGAACTGCGATAAATTTGAATATTGTTGTAGGTACTGTAAGAGGAATAGATTATGTAGAATGGTTATAATGGTGTATTGGATTGTATTGAGCCTCTCGGCCGATATATATAAGAGTACAAGACTTAAAAGGAAGGCAACTCCTTGGATATAGATTGGAGTCCAAGATACATAATATCTAAACTACCAAATATATCCTAACATGTACGACTCAGTTCATGGACTAGAAGATCATGGACATTTCTTAATGTTGTCGGTTCTGGAAAGTGTGCTCCTGAATTCGTTACATAAAAATGGTAGGAGTAGTCACGTCAAGGGGATATGTTTTCTCTTCTTGCAAATTTTAATAACTTCACCTGTAATAAAATAGCGAAGTAGGTACAGCTGCAGGTGCGTACAATATAGCCTCATGTTTTTTCAATATAAATCGCGCTGAAAGCGTAGAAGAGTAAATAGGTTTTTCCCAGAATGAAGCAGAGATTTTCCTCTACTTCTGTTAGGTATAACTTAAAGCAAATTTTATATATGGCCAGTAGATATTATTATTCTAAATGGTTATGACGATGGTTTCTACTTGTAGTCCTTCAGCTGGCATGACAACTTGGAGCTGTAGTTACTCCAGCTTTATTTTATTGATGGTTGTTACTGTCGACAATCACACTCCAAGCTCACTATCCGTGTAGAAGTGTGTCTATTCACAGTATTACCAGTAACTTGGTGCAGAATTCAAAACAAAAAAGTAACTTGGTGCATACTGCACTCCATGAACTGAACAGAGCAGTTCCATCGAAAACTTGAGGGATTCAGTAACGCAAGGAAAGGAACAGAGTATAACATTCATCAACCAAATGACCAATTGCTTACTGCACTCCATGAATTACATTAGAAGCTGGCCGTGTTGGTCTTTTCTTTTCCATTATCCACGCATCTAGTTAGTGCAAAGGTCGAAAGTTATATCTCCATTCTATTCGAAAAATGTGAGACTGTGATGATACAGTGAACAGGACTGGTTCAGGTTGTTCTTGATTCAATATGAGATACTACACCAAAAAAATACGTATGTTCACTTTCGGGAAGAAACTGCTAAACCGTGTATTGTGGTGATACAGTGAACAGAATGGATTGTTCAGGATCCCAGTTAGAGCAAGGCCATCGCGATGGGCGCGCCGCGCCCACGCCGGCCAACGCAGTGCCCATTAAACAACCATTCATGGGTGCTACCTAATACAGCTGAGGTTCAGATCGTACAGGTTTGGGAGAGACTGTGGCTCTCACAAGCGCAGGACGCGACGGTCGCCGGAAGCAGCGACAAGCGCTGTGTCAGTAGCTATTTCTCTCTCATCCAGCTAGGAATTTTCTGACACAAATGGGCTACAAGACCATGCATTGGCCTTGCTCTTACAAATACCAGTTGGCCGTCCATTAAATGACAGACATGCATGTACTCAGCCTCGCGCCTTCGGCGGCGGCGTGCTGTTTCTGTTTTGTTTTAGCAGCCTCCGGAAGAACAGAGCTCTCCTCTGACCAGATCCTAGAACAGAGTACAGCATTAACTCCTGGCGCCTTCTGAATGTTTCTGCGACTAGTTCGGCCGTCCGATCAAGATCCAACGTCTGAGAGGTCGTTGATCAGTATGATGCGTCAAGGAAATGGTTGCCTTTTCGTGGTGATGAATGGCGCGAAATAGTTTGTTCCGCGGCTTCAAATTGGAGCAGTGCTTATTTGGTCAGCAAAATCTCTGATATCTTGATGAAACATCGCTTTCATTATGCTATAGACCTCGCTGGATAGATACGCTTCGGCGATAGTACTTAGTGATCTACCGATTCACGGCGAATGTTCATGCAAGGACGAACCATTGTATTATAGAACCAACCTCTACAGTGCTTCGAAAGGAACGGTTGGTGTCTCTAGTCGCAAGGAAAATAAGCTGGTTTTTTTATCATCAATAAGCTGGTATCTGGTTATGCATGGTCTGAATATGTGTACATTTGGACCACTCGGTTTTATGTGCTCTCTGCAGCGCGAATTTGGATGCTTATCTCAGTGGCGCGGAGCTAGTTGGGGTCCCCGTGAACACTCAATTTGCAAACGTTACAAAGGATTGGGTCACTTCTCAAAAGCCCATTTTTACTCACAAACCTAACTCGGTTCTAGGAAGCGACACGACAGATCCCCGCCAAACTGCAGCCAAAGGCTGAATGCCTCAGCCTCGAAGACTACGTGAGTATAAACGTGGTGGAGATGAGCTGGCCATCAGCAATTAAGGAAGCAGACATGCAGTAAGCAACATGATATAACTCAAACTATTTTTTTCCTAGGGACAATTGTGTTCTTATGCTCACTTTGAAATCTAACTCTGATTTTACCCAACTTTGTGATTTTACCTTTGATTTTTTTTTCAACTTGGAGCCTGAGTTTACCCTAAGTCTACATATTAAAAAGGTAAGAGTAAAATCACAATGCTAAAAAACTGAGAACAAAACCACAGTTAGAGTTCAATCGTGAGGGTAAGAACATAGCCCCTTTTTTCTACCACCAATTTAAGTTATAACTTGAATATTTTGCGATGAATTTTAAATTGATTTAAGAATTGAGATTTTGTTGTTGTTAATTAGCGGGCACATCCTAAGGATTGGCGACGGTAAAAAAAATTGCAACATCCTGGGGGCGCACCATAACACAAATCCTAGCTCTTTGCCACTGCTTATCTTTGTATTGATACTTTGGTTGTTAAAGTTTGACGTCCCGCAAGTTAGGATCAGGATAGTCTTAACAATTTTAGGGTAGTCCCTCTATTCGTAAGTATTTTTCAGCGGCAGATTCAGCTTTTGCCGACGAGTATGTTGTGACAATTTGGTAAAATCAGTATATAATATGGCACCAAAAAATATATTTGCTGAGGAATTGGGTAAATAAGATACAATTTGCTACATAAATTACATTATAAATAGTCCCATCAAAATTCAAAATACGCACAAAAGAAGCTTACAGACCTACAATTCAAATTTTCTTGTCCGGACTGCAGTTTCAGGAAGCCATGAAAGTATCAATTATATCTTCTTCAACCACTTCGGAGAAAAGGTCTCATTCAATGCAAGTGACCAGAGAGTCATCCAAAAAACTATCACCCGTTTTATTTAACAACTTGCTTTTGACTAAATTCATTGCAGAAAACATGCTTTCACCACTTGCCCTCTCCATCGGTACAACCAACACCAATTTGAGAAGCAAGTAAAATGAATAATAAGCTAGTTGCATTTTGGTCTCAGCAAGCTTAATTGAGAGGTCAACAAACTTAATTGAGAGGTATGAGACTGAAGAGAAAGCTTGACAGACGGTAGTGGGCGAAAACGCCAAAGAGGAAGGTTGCGATATGACGCGGCAATGACCAATTTGCAAGCGTTGCTGTGGTTGCCCAGGAACACTCAAAATTTGCAAGCGTTGCAAGGATTGGTTCTTCATTTTACATTGGATCACTTCTCAAACGCCCATTTGTACTCACGAACCTAACTCGGTTCTAGGATTCAAAACGGCAGATCACCTCAACCTCGAAGAAGCAACATAATATAACTTAAACCATTTTTTTTCTTTGGACTTGTATTATTACGCTCACTTTAAAATCAAATTGTGATTTTACCCTTACTTTTTAAACTTTGTGTTTTACCCCGCCTTTTCAACTTGGATTCTGAGTTTACCCCTACCGAGGTAAAATCACAATAGAATTTTACCGCTACTAAGGGTAAATTCTGGCTTCATATTGAAAAAGTAAGGGTAAAATCACAACGTTAAAAAATTGAGGATAAAATCACAATTAGAGTTCAAAGTGAGGGTAAGAACATAATTGCTTTTTTTTCTACTACAAGTTTTAATTATAAATTGATTTCTCTCGATGAATTCTAAATATATCTAAGAGTTGAGATTTTTGGTGATGGTAAAAAGAAAATTGTAACATCCAGCGGACGCATCGAGCCACTGCTTATCTTGTATTGATACTTTGGTCGTGAAACTTGATCCCGCAAGTTAGGATCAGGGTAATCTTAACAATTCCATGGTCATTACAAGACTTATAAGAATTCTCAACAGTTCTTTTTTTTTTTGCACAAGTGGCTTACAGTTTTGAGTATATAATTATAGTAGAGCTGAAAAATGTAGAGAATGAGTTTGTAAGAAATTTGCTGAAGCTGTTGGGAAATATGAAAATTTGTACTACAAAACTGTTGGCCATTTGTAAAAATTATACTAAAAGGCTTATATTGTCATCCACTTTACTAAATTGTGGGGGATTCATAGAAAAATTGTAGGGTAGTCACTTCGTTTAGAAATGTAAGTATTTTTCAGCGGCAGACCCATTTTTGTCTAAGAGCATGCTAAAACAAAATTTAATTCGGTAAAATCAGTATATAATACAGGAACAAAAAGAATTTGTTGAGGAATTCGGTAAATAAGGTAAAATTTGCTGCATAAATTACACTATAAATAGTCCCATTAAAATTCAAAATACGCACAAAGAAGCTTACACACCTACAATTCAAATTTTCTTGTCCGGACTATGGTTTTCTGGGAGCCACGAAAGTATCAATTATATCTTCTTCATCCACTTCGAAGAAAATGTCTCGTTCAATGCAAGTAACCAGAGAGTCATCCAAAAGACTATATATCACCCATTTTATTTTCAACTTACTTTTGACAAAATTCATTGCAGAAAAAAACACTTTCACCACTTGCCCCACTCCATCGGTAGAACCAACATCAATTTGAGAAGCAAGTAAAAAAATAATAGAGAACCTTTATTGTGCACCATACTACTTGAAAGCTAATAGTGGTACGAAAGAAATCAGGCCGTTGATTAAAAGGACAAATTTATTTACATGGTCAGCCACCGCAGGGCAATTTAGTCATTGATCAATCGAATTGTTTATGCAAACGAGAGAAGAATTGTTCCTGTTGCCCGGCCGTGGCTCGCCGCCGCAACAAAATCATCGCTCGTCGAC
>LAPY01000703.1:58152-74368 GCA_000970635.1 Eragrostis tef
GACCCCACCGCCCCGCCGTATGCGCCTGTCGGCGGCGGCGATGAGCGCGCGTGACGCGCGCCCCGTGCCATCATTCATGTGCCGTACGTCGCCACGACTGCGTGGTGCCGCGCCAATGGCCAAGAGCGTGAACGCACGCTCGCCTGTTTCTCCATCGATATAGCAGCCATGCATCTTGCCGGCATGCAGGCGACGACGCAGTAGCTGGAAAGCCATGGGATAGCGACGAGAGCGAGCCTGCAGCTCCCATATTTGCTGAACGAAAACCGAAGAAGTCCGAGAGCTCGATCGCCGTCGACGGGGACAATCTTGAGATCAATAATTCTGTCAGTCTTTTGTTGTTTTGTTTCCCGGTGCAGATTCAATGTGGCAATGTCGATGGTTAAACACTGCGAAAAATCAAATCCTAGTTACCTTCGATAACAATGTTTCCATTTGTCATATATACAGAGGACGTACGATCTATAGGAATTTCGAGTCCACGTCGATCGATGATGAAATTAAAGAGCAACTAGCCCGACCGACGATCGACCGACGACAGATGTACCCGTCAGTTGCTCGAGTGTTACGTCAATCCCTCCCAGGACGAGAGATTATTGACAAACCCTGACGAACTAACCAAAGTTTTGACACACATTTCTGATCAAACTTGCATGGACAGGAGGTTCCAAAAAAAAAAAACTTGCATGGACAGAGAGCAAAAGGGCTGGTGAGCAGAGAGCAGAGCACAGTGTGTTACTGTGCACGGGTAGTGGCGTCACCTAATTTTGCGTCCAGCAATGTCTGCAGCACACGTGTACGCACGCCGAGAGATGACAAGATGATAGTATACGGCGGATGGAGCGAAGATACGATAAGGACAAGACGGACGGGACACTCCAACGGTGGCCATATTAGGCAGGGAATCTGATATTTGTACATGAAAATTAAAGGCCGCAGTGCACACTGTACGCGTATCAGTATGCTTTGATTGTTCTTGTTCCATGATTAGGTGCCCTCGTTAGGTCTAATTTCTAGCCAAGGACGACAGGAACCTAGATACCAACATTCCATATACGTGCAACTTAAGCTCTCTAGCCATGACAGTCGAGAGATACTAGTTTATACTACATAGATCTCCTGACGCACTAGCGCTACCGCATCAGGCTCAAAAGAGAGAACAAACACATCTAAACCGCCACCGCATCAAAAAATGAATTTCACGTTATGAAGCATCATAGTGCTTGTATTCTTTTGTTTTTGTGACCCTGCTAGTTTTATTGAGTCCCGGACAATTATATCATGTATAAAAAAGCTTTATGAAAACTAAATATTATATGGCATCAGGGGACTCTGCCCATATCATGAAGAATGGATAATACTATTTTTATTTATCTGATGAATGTCGTGCTTGGTTGTCACATGATGAATTACTTATATACATGACTAGCATGGCAACTTATATACAGGACTAGCATGGCAAAGAAATGTTGCCATACTATATTTGGTGCTGGAGGACTTTATTTGCCATTATTTTAAAAGCCTATCAGAGTGGCAAAACTGTTATTATTTCTGAAAAAAAAACATATATGATTGTGCATGGTGTGCCTGAAATTGTTGAAATACCAATACACCCGCTTTTCAAAATAAGTCATGACAGATTGTTTAGAAGCATGTAACATACCTTGACACGAAATAATAGTGGTAAATAAAACTCAATGATGATGTCAGTTGGTTTACACAAATTTGTTTGTTGATGACTTGTGTGGAATCATGTTGTTTATAAATATTTGACTTTTTCATCCATCAGCTCGTACGTCATAGTTGACTAGTTGTTCTTTGCCCAAGGAAATGAGGGAGTGGCCGACGAGTATCCAGCCTCTCAGTTGAAATTTTCAGAGGTAAACACATGATGGGCCATTCTGATAACCGGCGGTACGTACCACAGATTTGTTACGGTGATTTGAACTCGTTTTGAACTTAAAAATGAATACAAATTAGTACACGTAACAAATAGGTAGCGGCCTCGTATATATTCTACCTGCGCCAACGCGTAGCTGACAAAAGGGACGAGCAGAGAACAATTTGAAAATCGTTTGCGGGCCCGTTTAGCTATGTCATTGTTCGCACAAGGTAATGGTGGTTCCGCAAACAGTCCGTATCGTGGAATCTAATCATCTGGGTTTGAGCCTTCAACTCGGCATGCACGTATCGTTTTCACATGATTACATTACATCTAGTTAGTTTCAAGTGGTATATATATCCCATTACAAAGTGAGGAGATCTCCTACACTAGACATTGACACGTGAGTCGGTATGGCAAAAAAAAATTCATCACAGGAAACGTCAGCCGGGGAGCTGGCTGTCAAACTTCCGTGTGCCGCCGTGGACGAACGGACCCGAGCGCACGACCGAACCAAACCAACCTGACCCAGCCGGGTCCAGTCTACTCTAGCACGCGAGCCAGCCGGGGAGCCCGCCCTGGCCCAGCCCATCCGTCGACTCGAATGGGTGGGATGGATCCAGTCCGTCCGGTCCACGCCCTTCAAGAAACGGCGGCCTTTCTTTTCTTTCCCCGTGAGCCCGCATTGATTGCAGCCACCCGGTCCATGGCGTCCGCCGCCGCCTCGTCCTCTTCCTCCCTCTCCCTATCGCCTCCTCTCGCCCCGGGACTCTGCTCCGCTCGCTCCCTGCTTTGCTTAGCTTAACCCTCAAGATTTCTCTCTCTCTCTCTTTCCTCCTCATCTTAACCCCACCGTCTCCTCCGCCTCCACAACCTTGTATGTATAAATAGCGACCATTCGCGCCTTTCCCCTAGCATGCTCCCGCCGATTCTTGGATTGACCGGGGGACACACTGGTAAACCCGCCGCTGGTCTTGATGGATTCGGTGCCTTCTCCTTCTTCCTCTTCCCCGGCCGCTGGTTCCGCGGCCTCAAGCTCGTGCCGCTGCCTTGACGCGCTGCTGCGGGCGTTGGGGAGGTACGCCGCCGTCGCTGCGCGGGCGGCCGGCTGGGCGGTCGGCGCGCTGCTCACCTGCGTCTTCGCCATCGGTACGTCCTTGCGCCCGTCCGCCCCTTCCTTCCCCGCCGCCATTCTTCGCCTGCTCGGATTAAGATAAAATGTGTTGGATTCGGCCATTCTTCCTCGGTTCCTGTTCCCGGAGGGCCCTCCCTTCTTGATCGAATGAATTCGGTGGTTGATCGTTGCGGAGCCGGTTGGTTTCTTGGTGGTATGTGTTCGGCCGATCGAGCAGTCTTAACTCGTATCTTTTGTTCCGTGCCGGATTGTCCCGTGCCCGTCCTGCCCCTGGTTTGGTTTGCCTCCTGCTTGCTCGAATTGGGAAGCGATTCGATCTTGCAAGCTAAAATTTTGGAGCTTCTTTCCCGCTTTCGTCATCGGGGCGAGTAATTGTTCCTTAGATTGCTCCTCTTTTTTCTCCTCCCTGTTTCTTTTTCCCTGCTTCAAATGGATAAGCAACCCTGTTGTGGGTTCTTTATTGTGTTTTGCGCTCTGTTTCTGACTTGTTTGCAATTACTGTCTGGAATTGTCTGCTTATCCTTGTTCTGACCTGGCTGCTTTTGTGGTGATTTTCAGTGGGCTCGCTGGTTGGAATCTTCATCGGTGCCTTCATGGGGATGTCCACGGAGAGCGGCATGTTCCGGGGGGCTGGTGTCGGAGCGGTATCAGGCGCAGTCTTCTCCATTGAGGCTGTTGAATCCTGCATCGAGATTTGGAGGTCCAGCCCCTCGGGAAAATACAGTATTCTCTTCGTGGTGAGTGGAAGAATCCAATGCATCCTTGTTTCGGGAATAGGTGAAAGATCATTTTCATATACCTACTACAGTGCACTCCTCAGGGTGTCTGTCGGTGTGAAATCAAGTTGCTCTGAGAAAATTAGGAAACTTGCTCTGGTTGGGTTGTTTAGTGTCTATAACCTTTTGACTAAGTTAGCTTTCGATAAAATGAACCGCCATTTTTGTGTACATAAGTGAAAAACATAATAAGCATGATTAAGTTGTATGTCTCCTGTATTTGTTCTCATGCACTGTGTCATTGTTTCAGCTGGACATCATTTCTAGCCTTTTCAGTGGAAGAATTGTGTGGGAGAAAGTCTGTCCAGCACTGCAGCGTGCAGTGCAAAGCCAGGTACAAAGCTCTCCCTGTACTCAAATTTTCGTGGTCCAGAATGGATGTACCTAGCCTGTGGTGTGTCTCTCCTGTATTTGTTCTGATGCACTGTGCCATTGTTTCAGCTGGACATCATTTCTAGCCTTTTCAGTGGAAGAATTGTGTGGGAGAAAGTCTGTCCAGCACTGCAGCGTGCAGTGCAAAGCCAGGTACAAAGCTCTCCCTGTACTCAAATTTTCGTGGTCCAGAATGGATGTACCTAGCCTGTGGTGTTCGTTTCTGCAATATATACCATTGTTTTCCTGTTGAGCTTCAGTGAGTTGCAAATTAGAAACCCCGCTAATTGTTGTTGTTTTAGGAACATAAATGCAAGAAACATTTTTGGATCCTGGGATTTAAGATGTATGGGATTGTCAGCATTAAATGGTTGTGTGGAGAATAATGTGACCCATACTCCCCGTGGATGAACTTTCTAGTAATCATAGAAATATCTAGATCTGGATTTTGGTGCAGGGGATCTACCCATGTTTTTACTACAGCATCTAAATCTGGACATGCTACAGATCTGAGAATTAGTACCTGAAAACAGTTTCAGCATTCCATGTTTGAACCAATACGTTTACTCCAAGTTATGCTTACTTAGCATGTTTAACTGTGGTGTAAATACTTCGTTGAAACGGTAGTAATGCTACAAAATTCATTGAACTTTATTACATTAATAGGAATTCTTGGAGGTCAATATATTCCCAATTGGTACAATATAAGTTCAATATTTTTCTAAAGAAAAGATGGTATAAAACTGTATTATTTAATAATTTACATGCGATTGGCCATGGCACACAAAATATATGCTTCTTGTGGACAGATGGTGTTTCTTTCGGCGCGCACATTCTTATGAGTTTTATAGGACCAGATAGTTCTGATGTGAGCACACACTCCATCCGCTTTTTATAGGACTGGAAATTTCTGGAGGCAATATCTGTAGCCACAGAAACCATTGATGCAATTACAACACGGTGTGATTGAAATGCATGTTGTGTACTGCTTGGCCTAACGAGCGGTTTCTGTGATGCAGATGAGTCTACTGAGCACACCATTCATCGACAACAATGACCTTTTTGAAACTGGTGGTACAGGAGGAATGTCGAGGGATTTTATCAACAGGATCCCAGAGATGAGGTTCCGTGCTGCAAGCAGTTGTGATCAGGAAACTGAGAACAGCTGCTGCTCAGTTTGCCTTCAGGTAATGTGATCTTGACATTCTGCATTCTATCTGTACTGAAGAGAAATTAGCTTCTTATACTGATGAGACATGATGTATTATTTGTACCAGGATTTTGGAGCACAACATCTTGTGAGGGTCTTGCCTCAGTGCCAGCACATATTCCATGTGCGATGCATCGACAACTGGCTCCTCAGGCATGCGTCCTGCCCCGTATAACTTCGTATAGAATAATGTGACCCATACTCCCCGTGGATGAACTTTCTAGTAATCATAGAAATATCTAGATCTGGATTTTGGTGCAGGGGATCTACCCATGTTTTTACTACAGCATCTAAATCTGGACATGCTACAGATCTGAGAATTAGTACCTGAAAACAGTTTCAGCATTCCATGTTTGAACCAATACGTTTACTCCAAGTTATGCTTACTTAGCATGTTTAACTGTGGTGTAAATACTTCGTTGAAACGGTAGTAATGCTACAAAATTCATTGAACTTTATTACATTAATAGGAATTCTTGGAGGTCAATATATTCCCAATTGGTACAATATAAGTTCAATATTTTTCTAAAGAAAAGATGGTATAAAACTGTATTATTTAATAATTTACATGCGATTGGCCATGGCACACAAAATATATGCTTCTTGTGGACAGATGGTGTTTCTTTCGGCGCGCACATTCTTATGAGTTTTATAGGACCAGATAGTTCTGATGTGAGCACACACTCCATCCGCTTTTTATAGGACTGGAAATTTCTGGAGGCAATATCTGTAGCCACAGAAACCATTGATGCAATTACAACACGGTGTGATTGAAATGCATGTTGTGTACTGCTTGGCCTAACGAGCGGTTTCTGTGATGCAGATGAGTCTACTGAGCACACCATTCATCGACAACAATGACCTTTTTGAAACTGGTGGTACAGGAGGAATGTCGAGGGATTTTATCAACAGGATCCCAGAGATGAGGTTCCGTGCTGCAAGCAGTTGTGATCAGGAAACTGAGAACAGCTGCTGCTCAGTTTGCCTTCAGGTAATGTGATCTTGACATTCTGCATTCTATCTGTACTGAAGAGAAATTAGCTTCTTATACTGATGAGACATGATGTATTATTTGTACCAGGATTTTGGAGCACAACATCTTGTGAGGGTCTTGCCTCAGTGCCAGCACATATTCCATGTGCGATGCATCGACAACTGGCTCCTCAGGCATGCGTCCTGCCCCCTGTGCAGAGCTGGTGTTCATATGGATCATATACATATGTAAATAAAAACACTAACAGTGTGGCACCTGGTGTATTTTCATGGTGAATACCCGTGCTCCTGTTTGATATCATAAATATAGTCTTGTATACATAGTTGTTTTTCTCTATTTTCTCAGTCTTATGTGGTGCTTTGCTTCCAGCTGCACGTTTTTGTCACAGTAATAACACCACATGTACATTCTGAAAATGGACTGACTAACAAGCTATTTGAATTATGGCCCGTACTCGTGTCTCAACTCTCAAGGACGCTTGCTGAGGTTGTTTGTTGCCTGGCAACCGCTGGACCAAGAGTCTAACACAGCGGCATGTTTCTATTGGATGCAGAGGACGCACAAGTATTAACAGTTAGTCAGACCTTGAATGGCCAGGTGATTATAAAATGAAGATAGCGAGAGAATTAGTCAGAAAGTTGGTGTTAACAGCTGAAAAATTGCGCTTCTGGAAATTTGCTATTTGTTCCTGAGAGGAGGTGTTTCAATCAACAACTACTGCATCATTAATTTTCAGATGGCGAGGCTCTGTTTGTGGTCTCAAAAGGGCAAAAGCTTCTCGCCGAAGGATTTGAGAAAAATCTAAGGCAAGCGCTGGTCCTGTTGCGTTGGATGGCGAGGTGCAACACGTTGAGGAAATTGTGACCCAGGGACCAACTGAAAACTCTATGTCACCCTTTCTCCATCATGCTGTTTGTAGAGAAAATGACATGGCTTCTTACGGAAGAATGGAAGATGCAAATTGAGCCAGAAATTGATGGACACAAGATAGCTACATTGCTACAACCATTGTTTTTAATAGGTACTTTATGGATGTTGTTTTTGGGGGTAAACAGATTCCACCAAGTTGCAAACCTCTTTTGTGCCGGGGGAATCAAAATTTCTTGCTTCGTGCAAAATGGTTAACAGCCAAAACTCATGCCGCAAAACACAAGGTACCGTTAGTTCGTTAAAGATGTATATAAGTGTAGAAGGAAAGCCTTTGTTTATGGACTATCTATGCCCCATATTGGGAGATATTTGCTATTCTGCAAAACCTTGGCGCGCGACGAACGATTGACAAACTTATATCGAGATGGCTATGCTTTTTGACTTTCCGTTCTAGGGTCAAATTTGACAATATTGCAAAACCTTTTTGTTGCAAAAGATATATGTACCGTACTAGATTTTCTCCATCGGGTTGTTTCAAAAGAATGTGACACGTCTTCTTTCTGAGATTCAACATGAAACCAAAACTGATAGATACAAGATAACTGAATCATTACGTGTTTGATAAGTACAATTACAGGTTACTGGCAGGTCACTCAAACTCCCCAAGACGCTGCTTAGTACATGCTTTGCGACTAAGTGCCAAACCTTGAACCTTAAGCCTACGTAAAGCTTTAAAATGTGCTATGTTCTTTATTTGGAGGGTTTCCTGTAACGTCAGTCAGCATCAAGCTAACAACTTATTTAAATACATCCGGATCGCTAGGTTGATGGTACACAATCAAAGGGTATATTCTAGAATCGGTCAGTATGTGGTATTGCTATGTAACATTCAATGTGATTCATGTAGAGTCCTCAATAAATCAAGCTAAGCAGGGTCCATTATTCTTGTACCGTAGCTTGAACAAGCATTCATGATCTAATTCTAATTTTACAAAGATACACAATATTGAAAATAAGCCATTTTGGTGCATGGAAAACAAATTTCGTAATTTTGATGCCTGGAATTAGTTTGTCGTGTAATTTGAACTAGAGTACCCATGTATTGGTTCAACACAAATGTACAGAATAAGACCGGCATCCTCGAAGATGCGTTTGTCTCGAAGATGCGTTTGTCGGGCCATGATCCGATATCTAATGACAATGCCGGATGTTTCTTCTTTTTGCAGAGGATTATTCACGAGTAACCACACCTAAAATTAATTGTTTTAAACTTTGGCAAATTCCTAGACTAATCTCAGTTTTCTTATGGATTTGTTTTATTTCTGGCGAAAAAAAATCCTGCCTAAAATTCCATATAGGCCCAAACTGCTCCAAGAGCCCAACAGAAACGGCTATGCGGGCTCCTTGCGTCAGCCCATCTACCACGCGCGTCCCATTGTGCTGCGCGGCCCATGTCAGTAATAAGAGTCGTGGTGGTTTGCGTGGCGTGTGGGCTTCCCCTGTTCGCCGTATCGTCTCCACCGCCGACGCCGACGTCTCCACGGGAAGCCGACGGCCATGGTGGCGATGGAGCTGGAGATCCTGGGCATGAACTTCGGCTGCGTCCTCGCGGCGCTATCCGACGCCAAGATCCCGGAGAAGGACTGCATCCTCCCGCTCGCGTCCAAGCTCCTCGGCTACGCCATCGTGGCCGCGTCCACCACCGTCAAGCTCCCCCAGGTCCCCTCGCCTTTCCTCATTCCAGCTAATTAAAAGTTGTTTCTTCTCCAAGATGTGAGTTTGTCTTGATCTGTGGCGAGCTCATCCGGTGGGTTCCGGCGGTGGGTGTTAGGGAGGATCCCAGCTTCATGTTCTTTGCGTGAGCGAGGCGTGTGCTGAATTCTGCATAAAGGATGCGTTTCTTTGGAGCCTGGATTGGTCTTGGCACGGCGCGGTAACGGAGCAGCGGAATCGAAGAGGGAGCAGCTGGAATTCTTTGTTCCTTTGTGGGATGGTTGCGTATTGGTGTGCTCTTTTCTGGTGCCTGCCTGTGTGTAGAGCATGAATTGTTGCAGTAGCTTCTTGCCCAAACGCTTCACTGCTCAGCTGCCATTCTCACCTCTCAATCCTTGAGCTGCGATCTAGACATTGATCCAGGGCCATGGTTTCCGGGCTTCCCATGCTCTGCTCTGAGATCTCTGTTAGTGCGTTGCAATCCCGATCAGTCCACCAAAGAACATCCTCCACAAAACACACATCAGCCTTCTTAAAACTCTCGGGAGAACCTTCATCTTTGATCTCTTGCTGCCCAAACATGCCTGCAACTAGAAATCAGTCAGTGCCAAGTCGCAGTAGTTCGAAGGCCTTGGAGATGAGCAATGGGAAGAGGCTAGTCATGGTGACAAAACTGGATACCATGGGCATGAACATTAGAAATTTCTTGTTGGTTCCTACTGATGCTAAGCTACTGCCTTTATTGTCTACGGTCCTTGGGTACTCCATCATTGCTTCATCCACCGTTGGCAAGCTACCTCAGGTTCTGGGAGAGTCTGACTCTTCATTTTCTTTAATGTGCTTTAATCGTATCTTGCATGGCACGGGTTAGCTTAACTGTTTTCCTTTTGTTGTTTTTGCGCTAAATTTAAGAAAGATATTAATAAACAAACACTCAAGTGAATTTCTGTCTCTTTCGTGGTTTGAGTTGGCATGATTTGTCGCATTTGCGTGTACCGCATGAACCCTTGCTTTGACCAGACTGTGGATGGTAATCAACAATAAATGCTTCTTAGTGGTACAATAAAAGAATTATAGTTCACAATAAGAAGTTAACCACACTGATCATGATGTCCACTTCACTTAATTATCTCTTCTGTTCACCTCACTTAATTATCTCTTGTCCAAATGCTTGTAACATAACAGGAAAAATATACAATTCAGTCTCAAGAGTTTTCCTGCTGATCATTCGCTCAACATCCTGCCAGTGCCTTTAGTATTGTTTACCTTCCCTTTTTTGGTAATATGCCATAATTATGATTTTTATTTTTTGTTGCAGATACTAAAAATTTTGAAGCATGGAAGCGTTAGAGGACTTAGTGTAGCATCCTTTGAACTTGAAGTTGTTGGCTACACAATTGCTTTGGCATATTGTATTCATAAAGGACTTCCCTTTTCCGCTTATGGAGAGCTTGCTTTTCTGTTGATCCAAGGTTTTTCTTGAGTGGAAAGCATACCTATATCTGAGTTTTCCTTTCATATGCTTGTACTTATGTTACTTCATCTTCTTAACCGATGTTTATATCTGATACGCAGCAATAATCTTGGTTGCAATCATTTATTATTACTCCCCGCCAATGGGAACCAAAACATGGATGAAAGCTTTACTGTATCCTTCATGTATTGTTCTAATGCTTCTTTTCTACTGGCAATAACAAGGCGAGGAAAGAAATTTGTTAACATTTTGTCTGATTTTTCCTCCGACCTGTCTTTCCTAAACAGTGGCCATATAGATATTGTGGCTTAGCTCCAACGGTTTTGGCTGGAAGAATTGATCCTGCACTTTTTGAAGTCCTCTATGTACGCATTTTATTTTGTTTAAAATTTGATATAGGTTTATATGCACATTATTTACTATAATGTCTGATCTACTATGTAGGCTTCACAGCATGCCATCTTCTTTTTTGCTAGAGTTCCACAGATATGGAAGAATTTTACGGTATGTTATTGCTGTTTTGGCCACTCCTTATTCCCTTAAGCCTTATAGTTTTATGTACATTTTGTTTGGAAGTTGTATGTTTTGAGCTTTGACATTCAACACATTTCTTCAGAAACTTGACTGTAGTATGGAGATTAAAACAAATATTTTGAGAACCCCTCTATACAAACATCCAACAGTTTGGTTCTGAAAATATGATCCAACAGATGAGTGGTACCATATATTACGAGTAGGGATTTGCATAGAGGGGTTCAACACATTGCATGTGTGTGTTGCCTTTTTCTAGTACATTTATCTCTCTTTAAAACTTTTAGGTGCGTAGGCTTTCTTTCATTTCAGTGTTTTTGCCACAAGTATTCTAATGGGACGTTTCCCGGCACTTCATCAGAATCATCTTCTCCTATTTTGATGCCTTTGACCATGCGGAAGATATGTTATTCAAATATGAATGATTGTTGCAATTTTGTTACTATATGCAGAACAAGGGGACTGGCGAGTTGAGCTTCCTGACCTGTTTCATGAACTTTGCTGGTTCCATTGGTAAGCTTAACGACTTGCCAATTTGTTACCTCATTGTTTGAGTTCTGGATCCTTCTATACCGATATTCATGAAACTGAATATTGTCGGCATTTGGCACTTATAGAGTTCATATATACTGACAGCAAATAATATGGTCAATATGAATCAATTTAATCGGTCTTACTGGTCAAGTACATTTTCCTTTGAGTTCATTACTATTTCAACATTGTTGCCGTCCTGTGTACTTGCTCTCGATGGACTTTTGGAATCTCGCTAATCATTATTATTACACCTTGTCTTTCAGTGAGAGTTTTCACTAGCATCCAAGAGAAGACTCCCTTCAGTGGTATCCTTGGTTCTGATTACATCTCTTTACCACATGTTCGTGTTTACAGTTTCCATGTTGCATCCTAATTGTCATGTGCGTGTTATGTAGGAGATTTGCAGGCTGCTAGTAGTATGTAGCCTCAGTTTTTTTTCCCTTTCTTTGTTTTGAGAAGATGTAGTCTCAAGTTAGAAGAGTATTTTCTGTTGGTGAAGGTAGTGATAATAGGCTCCGTCGAAGTGGGGACAAGTAATTTGCTGCAGGTGCTAATATTGACTTGGCTCAAATTATTTGTCCCATCTCTATTGAACCACTACTCCACTAGCATATTTTATTGGCCGCTTCATCATCATTATACTTCTTAATCCTTAACTCTTGCAAAGTGATAATGGGCTCCGCAATTGGCATCGTGATGAATGGTACACTGCTGGGTCAGATACTAATATACCAGAAACCTGCTCCAAAGAAACAGAAGAAAGAAGATTAAGCGACACACAAGTGGATTTTCCTCCAGATTGTTTAGGATTTTCTTCCAGGAACAAAAGCAATTCGTGTTATGAGGAAGACTATTGGCAGGATACAGCTTTGGATGGGTCTATGTTGTTTCTTTTAGCACATGGCAGTACCTTGACTGATGTAGTTACATACACAATTGTTGTTAGTTTGCAACTTTATATGTTAATGGACCAATTGGTTTGCATGTTATCCTTCAGAATATGGTGTTTCATGTGTCGGTTGAATTCAGCTGTTTCTGTCAGCGGCTTAGAGGTAGGAATGTCAAACAATGGCTCCTTCAAAGAACGGAAAATAGCAGCAGGCAGTTGAGAATCAACACCTGATCACGGATTCCTTGTCAAACTGTGCCTTTGGAACACGGCATGTGTTGCTGGAATCTCACCCATGGGATAAATGCCATGAACGTATGTTGGAATCCATTATTTAGCAGCAAAAACAATAGGAGCTGGGTGGTCTTCTTCCTAATCGCTGTCGCTGGTTGGATGATTTATTCTTAACAAATTGACTGGCAATTTTCTCGTGACATTGACAGTCCTCAAATGTCATCACAAAATATACTAAAAGATGGTTCTTCAAACATAGTTGGCACAACCGTTCTCTAAAACCTTTATTACAAGCTCATCGAATTGTTAAACCACATATCACCAACACGTGAAGCGACGTACAAGGCAAATAACATATGTACGGTCGCAATGAGCTTTTCATGACCTAAGATTATCCTCAAGTACATGGTAAATTACTTTGTTTTCCTCGAAACAGCACTCAGTTACACACCAGAACATGTCACAGTGGCAACAGTGTGTTGGTTACATTGTAAAATCAAGCTTTTGAAAGCTTGAGGATGGGTCTGAAAGGTTTCCTGAAGTCCACCTCTTCAGCATCTCCAAAGCAGCCTTAGGTTGATCCATCGGTACCATGTGACCAGCATCATGGACCTGTTGCACAAAACACATGTTAAAGTTTGCTAAGCGAATTTCGTAATATGACAATATGCGGTGAGCCTTCAGTTCTCATTGAGGATAAAGATCACAAATCTTTTTACGAATCTCTTCAATTTGCTGCATTTCCTCCTAGTTTACATATGTATTTTGTGAATGTAGCTAGTTTCAACAAATTACCATGTGACTTTTTTCAGAAGAATAAGAGTGTTGGTTATCTAAAAGGAACAACTATTATGCATTTAGTATGGGCCCAACCTTCAAGAAACTCAAAGGACCATGGCTTTTGAGAACACCAGCTTCTTTTCCATCAACCGTGAATGGCTTCTCAGATGATGAGACAAAGGCTTCCTTCCCAGACCATTCCACAGAGTTTACCCATCTCGAGTTACCTGTCCAAGTCATGAAAAGATTACGTATGCATCCAGCAAATCAGGAAAACCAAAATAATGAGGGACAGTTGAACAGTATGATCTTCCTATAACCATTCACCAATTTTGGCAGTGTACAACCAAACATGAAAAGCAGCACAGATTGCAATTCTATTCTAGGACAAAAAGAAAGGTCTACACAGAACCAGGAAACTTATATCTTAGAATATATCGTTTGCATGTTAGAAAATTGTACTGTCACATTTCGTACTATACATGACAAGATAAAAATTAAATGACTATTATTCATACTTAAGCCACTACTTCCTGATTAAAAAGGCTTACAGAAAACCAATCACGAAGGAGCACAGTACACGTCTAAAATGACATAAGCATAGGATTAATAATGGTGGATTGCAATACACTCACCAAGCCAGTTACATATGAGGTCATATTCTCCAGCATAAATCAACACTTTGATGTCATTCTCGAGGAGTTCAGGGATTCCAACTTCAAGGTTCCTCATCCAATCTAATAGCATGGCCTGATAGACAGTTGGGCTGCATGAAACAAACTCGATGTCTCCAACTCCTAGGCTTTCTCTGACAGATTTCAGGTTCAAAAATTTCTCCAAGTTAGAGAAATCATAGCACAGGCTTCCAACACATGGCTTCCTGATGTCATAATACTGCAGCAACACGAAGGTTACTATTAGAAGATTCTGAACACAAAGGAAACAAACAAAGTCATGTTTTCTACCATACATTTTTACTGCCAATGATGGTCCTGATGGAACCGAAGATTGTATTGCAAACAACATATGCTGCAAGGCAAGATACAGTGCCGGAGGTACCTGCACGAAAGGATGGCACGAGATTCATTAACAAATACGCAAATGACATATGAACTAATAGCTGAACAAACATCTGAGATTGCTGATAGTTTTGCAAGGCAGAGGTTAAATTCACAAGTGAAAGAGGTTTACACACCAGCAAACAGGACTTACCACAAAGCTTAACAGCAAATTCACAAGTTGGAACTATTTTACTAATCTTGTTATACTGTGATTTTGTAATTAGCTCCATATCCAACGCGTAATCAGGGTATGCCTTGTACTGTATTGCTGGATCTGTCAGTCCGTTGCCAATTGCAAAACCCTGAAAATCGTATTAAGTCGAGGATTACATCATGGAAATAATGTCTTAGTACAAAGGAAAACGATATGGATCCTTCCAGATTGAGAGAATTGTAACCTTCAAATTAATGTGAATGCCCTCATTGTTCTTGTTTCCCTGGTACACACGGCTTGCAAAGGCAGGAATGTAGTGCCCAGCATATGATTCCCCAGTTATATAGAAATCATTTTTGGCATACTTTGGGTGCTCAGTGAAAAAGGCCTGACATTATCACATAGTTAGATTCAAGTAACAAAATTAATGATAAAACTACAAAAGGCCACATTTGAATCTAGATTCTTATTCAAATCAGGACTGCCACTCTAGCCACCTCAACCCCGTGCCTAACTTATCTATGCAAAACAATGAAGTCCCTATGCTATGTTTTCAGACACAGTTGCATGTAAAAGCTAGCCCTTTCCCCATACAGTGCAAATCACCTACTGCCAATTTGAGACTTCACAATCTATTTCCATACCTCATGGCAATTTTGTGCGACAGGGCAATACCTCTCACACTAGACAACGGACATTCACCTTGGCCAAGACCAGTTTCAACTTCACATTACATAGTGCTAACAGAGCAATTCAGAGAGACAGAGTGCTATGCATGCAAACTGGACACAAGATAGTGGTGCAGAGGCAATTTTCACATAAAATTAGTCGTTACCTGCAAGAAGGCATAAAGGTCATCGCTAATGCTCGCTTCGTTGTGGCGGGTGTCACGGGAGTCAGAACTGTAGCTGAACCCAGTTCCAGTGGGCTGGTCAACATAGATAAGATTGGATGCCTGCAAGCAAAAGACAGCCATTACCCAGACAGAAAAAAAGGATCACACTAGTGTCCGGTTGAGAAACAAAGGTGCGCATCTAAGGTAACAGACATTGGTGTAATGATTTAGAAAACTTCATTAATAGACTGATAAGAGCAGAAGTGTAATAGTACCTGGTCCCAACCAAAGTCATTCCAGACAAGCGACATGTTGTCGGCGATGTGGAAGGGCCCGTTCTCGTAGAAGAGCGCGAGCTCGCTGCTGCATCCGGGCCCACCAGTGAGCCAGATCACCACGGGGTCCTCCTTGCGCCCCCTTGACTCGAAGAAGAAGTAGAACATCCTGCACGGCAGAAACGCGCGACATGGTCGATGAGTCCAAGGAAAGGGTGTGTGTGCTTCCACCCAAGTTCCAAATACAGCGCCGCGAGACGGAGACGAAGCTAAGGAGCGGGTGAGCAGCTCACCTGGCGTCGTGGGTGTTGGGGAGGCGGTAGTACCCGGCGCGGTGGCCGAGGTCCCCCACCGACGGGCCAGCGAGGGACGCGAGGCGGAGGGGCCAATCGACGAGTGTCCCAGCGTCGGTCGGGTGGAGGTCGACGGCGTCGGCGCGGGGGAATCTCGGGGCCAGCTGACGCGGCGCGGAGGAAGGGAGGCGCAGGAAGTCCTCC
>LAPY01000703.1:82322-95840 GCA_000970635.1 Eragrostis tef
CTCGCCATCGGCTCGAGTTCCCATCCAGCAAGCCAGCACTGCCTTACCTACCCGAAATCCCCAAATGAAGTCATTTTTCCTTGTATCAAAACACAAACAAAAACAGCGGCACACTGCGGTACGCCCAGGTAGCTCTAAGATTTAAGTATGCTAAGACAATTTTTCTTTTCTATGATATTTTTTTTAAAAAATATGACTATTTCAACTATGTTATAAAAAATTATAACATTTAGAGTAAAAATAAATCTATTTAAAGCTTGGTTGAGAATACTATTTCAAGTACATATGATCAAGTGTAACAACATAATGCTCACCTATTTCGAAGTTTACGAGTTATGAAACATTAAAGTTTTCATTAATAAGAAAAGAGTATGATCATAGAGGTGTAATGGCACCAACATTCCATCTGTGATCCTCTATTGACTCGTTCTAGCCTTCTCGGTTGCTGGTAGAGGGGGTACGCTATGCTTATAAAGGTGTTTATAAAAAAAACCATTGTTTCTATAAGTTTTCTTAAATAGTTATAAATCTCTAAATTTATTGTTTCCTTTAACACTACGCCTCTCTCTTTTGTCACTTTTTAGCAGTGTGCTTCTCAGCTTTCGTTATTACTCTCTAGGTAACACCATTGGGGAAAAGCGCAACGGAATAAATAAACTTTAGAAACTAAAAAATGCTACAAAACAACAACAACAACAACACACACACACACAAACACCATGGTTTGTCGATGAAGATTACCCTAGAGGAGCCTCATTAGTAGTTTATATTAGCATGTTTCAAAGAAGCATCTCAAGATGTTTCACAATTCCAATCTTTCCTAAATAGTTGCAATTTGCATATCAAAACTGATTCCTGGTTCTTTTTGGAGTTTCTAACATCTCTTATTATTTACCGATATGTTTTGATCAAATATGTTATCGGTGCCCAATTAAAATCTTCGCTCTCACGTCTGACAACACAAATAAACAGAAGACACAATGTATGGTGCATGCTTCTTTATTCAAAAGATTAATAATATATTTATAATTAGGCGTGTCTCCACGTATATACAGGGGGTGGGGTCATATAGGGGATGGAGTTCTATCTATGATAGGAGTTCAAAATTGAGTAAAGTATAACACACAGATTAGGATCAGGACAGATTCTGAGCTGTCCTAGTTTACTATTCAATGTCATCACAATCATATATATTACAAAAACGGCAGTCCCTTTTCATCGTTCCATTAGTAAACAGCCATTCATTTCACATATCATCCGAGTTCTTCAGCAAGAAGAAACAGTGATGCCAAACAATGACAAAATTTAAGAAACTATACCAGCCAGCCATAGAACCTTTAACAATGTAACATTGTCAATTCCTAATGTTCAGGCTAATCTGGCTGCTAATATGTAGTTTCTTTGCTTCTTCAGGTGATTATATCTTTTAGGAGGAGCAAGGAGAAAGGAAAGTCAGAGCTCAGCTAATCATAGAGCCCTTCTTCATGCCATATGTCGACCAAAAATTCAACCATCTCCTACAACAATGCTACACGTTAGAGCTTAAAAAACATAAATATCCATAGAACAACAAAACATTATCTCAGAGATCTTACAGATAGTGGGATTGGCTGCGGAAAACACTCACTTGTTGACAAGAGATCATCGTATGTTGTGCACCAACTGAAGCCAACAAAATTAGTAAGCAAACCAAACTGATTTCTTAGAAGTATAACTTGCAGCCTACCATGAATCAAGAAGCTATCAAGCTAGGATGAAACACAACTATATACTCCATCCCTCCAAGAATATAGTTTTGTTCTAAGTCAACATTGTTTAACTTTGACCATCAATGGCTAAAATTACATAAAGACTGTTTCAGCTTTTCAGGGTCAATCTAGTAATATCATCTTTACTTCGATAATTTTTATAAATTTGTTGCTACTAACGGTCAAAGTTAAGAACGTGACTTAGGACAAACCTAAAACTAGCTATATTTGGGAAGAAAGGAGTATATCTTTAGAGCAAACCAATTTTGCTAATGTTGTTAGCTGCTCCAACAGTTCTTTTAGTATCCGGCAGAAAGTACATCCAGTGCTGAACATATGATAAAGATTTCTCGATACATCTTATTCAGCAAAAAACAAGCCAGGAAATAAGCTACAATACTTTTAATTTGACTATTTTTGGCACCAAATAGTGTACCAAATCCATACATTGAGAAAAGAAAATGCAACTCAACTATTGGGTTTGTTGTGAAATTGGATAAATGATATGATTGGAAGTAACTTGGATCTAAAATGCTTTGAGAAAGAAAAACAAAAGAGTTGTAATTCAGGCCAATTATAGATTTCTTCACTTTGGATTTCGAGTTCTAATTAACATTGTAATTCAGGCCAATGAAAAAGGATCAGAAACCTCATTACTGGCTCTCGAGGTGCCTTCTTTGGAACTTCTGCCTGATGTCTAACCCATTGTCTTCTCATCTCAGACCAATGTTCAGCAGCTGCAGAAGGAGAATATATAATCAATCCAGCACATGATTTCTGGTGTCCATTCAGTTTGATCATCCAATTCTTAGTAAAAAAGTATCAGACTATACTATTATTAGCTCAAAATATAACTTATACTTTTTGATTCCAGAAGTTGAAAACCAATATAGCTTCTCTTGCAAAAAATAAGTAAATAAACTTGATGAACTCAGTACACCACAAAAATTTCCCTTGCAAAAAAGCGAAGTAAACAAGACACAATATTCAACAGATCAACTCAGTACATCACAAATTCAGAATAAAACCGTACCATGGTTGATGAATGAAGTATCTATGCCATTTTCAATTGACATTTTAGAATCATTGACTATTGAGTTGGAAATTGAAGAGATATTCCCCTCAAGAGAAAACGATATGCTAGCATTGTTCTCCATTGCTTCGGGACCCAACTGGCATCGCCTTCCTTTTCCAATAGATGAATATCGAGTCTTCTTTCTTAAAGATCCTTTCTGTTTAGAATCTGGACTTGATTGAGGTTTTCTTAAATTACCAACGCAGCCACTGTTCTGCATAAAGAAAACATCAGATATGTTTGAAGTAGGAATCGCTCAAATGATTGGATTTCAGAGCTTCATAGAAATAAGGATGAACTATAGTAACATTTTCATTGGAAAAATTAGAGTTTTGGTATGATAGGATCATACAAAATTCTCATTTGAATTCCTCGAAAATAAGCTTCTTCTTTTATAGTACATATGAAGAGCACCTACCCCATATAAGCTCAATGAAGTTGTCATGCAGACGTATCATCCATTCAGTGTGCTAATTGAACCTTTTAGCAAGGATGTTGTTTTGACCTTTTGTACTTCAAATATCCATCTCACAGCATATTTAATTCTGAAAAAAAAAAGAGAAAAATGTTATGAAACTCTAGCTTAAATTAGGTATAACACCGAAGAAACAAAAAGTGATGAAATAATAAATCTGGCGCGGGTTCTGTTTGAGATACATTTTTGTATTAAAAAATGTAGAGCAGATAACAAAGATAATGATTTTTGTTAACCAAGTTTGTTCAAAATTCATCAAATGAGTAATCTCTAAGTTGACATTAGAGATTCTTAACTTTCTCATGGACATCATCCCAAACACACCTCGTCATACACATATTGAGATGTTTGTTTCAGCACCTAAGTATATATAGAGATGACACTACAGTGTAATCCCCAAACACAGAGTAACACTACGGATGAAACATAAGGTCTGAATTGTTTGAGGCGAGGCCAGGTAAAATATAAAGTAACTCAAACTCTAAATGTATAAACTACAATTTCAACCAGCACATGATCGACAATAATGCTTATCAGGATATGCTTACATATAACAAATAAGTTTTAGCCACATCTGATAGAGTTTTGTCTAGCAGTACCGCAACGTTCCAAATCGACTAGATGCATGGTAATAGGTAATACAAAAAGGTAAGTAATCGAACTGCAAGAAAAGAAATGCATAGATTCTTTAACAGACATCATCAGGGGAGAGAAACTGATCAAAATCTATTTATCTGGATGAGGTTTTGGCAGAAATTTAATAGGCATGTTGCCAGATACGAAAAACTAATGGATGTCAGGTATGTGCTACCTATTACTGTAATAAGACTGCTGCGTGAACTTGATGTCTCTTATCTTTAGAAACTAGAAAATTATCCGAAAGAAAAACTCACTACCATTTTCACGACATACTGTTCATTACTAGGCATTACTCAAATCCTACATTACTTTTTCCTGCCACCATGTCAACTTGTATTATTGGCCATCCTCTTCTGAAGCCTCTCACATCCAGCAAGGCCAACACTAATCCCCACACTTCACATTCCCGCCCGCCGCACTTCACATTCCTGCCCCGCCTCCAGTTACAACAAATCTAAAATAGCTTTTATTTTTTGCGAGTAAAATCTAACATAGCTGTGTACCGTTTGCCAGAAAAAATCGATACAGATGCCTCATAAATCACCTCAAGGAGAGCTCTACCAAATCGGCACAAAAAAGAAGGGGTCATGGATTCAAAAGTAATCAGTTAGCATGACTAAAGCCACCCTAAGCTGCGCCACATCAATACTAGGATAAAGCTACCACAAGCTCTACCCTACGCCTCGGAATCGCAGCAGGATTCCAATAATCCGCTCACCGCCACGGATCAGACACAGTTGTTGCAACTACGCAGCGACCGCCCAACCCAAACAGCCGCTGAAAAATCAGGCCAAAATGCGTACAGGAATAGATAAAAGATGGCTTCAAACCTCACAATCCGGAACGGGAGAAGGAGCCAGAATCCCTTTTGCGCCGCGCTAGCTGGGTCTCGCTCGACCTGGAAAGAGATTACGCAAGAACGGAACGGGAGAGGAGAGAAATAAATAAATTTTGGTCAAGATATCGAGGAAGGTGGAATGTGTTAGGTCGCGGGTCATCCGTGGACCGGATCCACGGACCTAACTCCCCTGACCAGCTCTCGCTTCTCCTTTCGATTCGTGCGAGTTGCGACGGTACGGGAGCCGTCCATGCCTGGTTTCGTGGACCAGGCGTACGCGCGCCCGTGAAGTGGGCGCGGTGGGGACGGGGAGGCAGTTGCAGCCGGCCGGAGACGAGGCGGCACGCCGGGGCAAAAACGGAAATGAGACCATCGTGCAGGCGCGTGCCTCCCACCTTTCATACCACGAGGCCCATGGCAACTAAACTTTTGATTGGGTAGATTTCCGTTTTGTTGAGTCAGGAATTCAGGATTAGTTGTTGAGAGCCAGGCTCAAGTTGCTCTTTTATAATCATATAAAAAAGTTGTTCTTTTAATTTTGTTCCTTTTGTTGCTAAGTCAACTGCATTTTCTGGGATCCTTTTGTTCCTTTTGTGCCTCATATAAAAAAAATGAACTTGGTTATCATTTCGGCTACTACATCTCGCCACAAGACTCAACGGCCTATCATTTCGGGTTTTGGAGATGCCTAATATAATGTGTTAGAGTTATAATTGAGCAACAAGACTAATGGTGCAAAGGACTGACATGCTAGACCTATTAACGATGGCATAAAAAACAATGACAATGAGACGGGACAATTGTTCACATAGTATATCGTTGCAGCGTGCAGCATCCGACAGTGAGCCGATGCACGTGGCAAGTGAAAAAGGCAACTACGAAAGAAATGGAAGGATAAAGTTAAAATAAAGTATATTAGATAGATGTCACATGTCAACATAGAAGAACTAATGCATAGATATTGACACCCAGTGATGGAAAATAATCTATTGTGATTAGCTAATGTATTGACTAAGTTTCTAATGTTGTAAACAAATCTAAATTTTAGACTTGAGTAATTGTGGTGACATGATGGGTATTGTAGAAGGGATAGGGAGGATATATATGATCACCTAGTTGGTTGAGAGACATTTTTTTCATGCAACACTATGGCTAGGGACTCAGATAATTAGTGCTCTGACTGTTCATAGAGTATGTTTTCTGAACAAACGTAACCGTTAAAACTAACTTGATGCCATTTCTAAAACATAATAAGAATAAAAAGGATGACTCCCTAGTACAAACACATAACCTTTTTTAAAATAGAAAGCTTTTATTTCAAGTAAAATAATGTTTCACAACGAAGTTATGTCTAAGGTGAGCCGAAACAAATCAGCTTTAAATACCTAAAAACAAACAAATCTATGTCATTTATCCCAACACCTTGAAAATCCTATTGTTTTCAAATCACTATTGTCGTAACCATATCTTCATCCTCTCAAGAAGTCATGTTGCCGCTTAACAACGTCTGAACATATATATATGAAGTCCGCTAGGGTTGTGCGGAGGTGGAACTTCTCCCGTGCATATATTTAGAGAAGACGAGCTCGATACGGAAAATCATTGGAATTTCCCATCGTTTTCAGCTCTACTCCCAAAAGAGAAAGGAGATTGGTCTTGACGTCGGCGTTGGTTTTTTCCAACGAAAGCCTTATTTTCTTCGAATTGAACATGAGGGGTAGACTGAACACCCACACAACAGAATACTATGAAGTAAGAATAATACTAGATCCACCCGTGATCCAAGCACCGTAAAGTTCCTCTCTTGTACTTTAAGAGTAACTTTTGGTCGTCATCCTTTCATAGGACACACTTTGTCTTATGAGATCTTTTACGGTGTTTGCGAGATATTTAGAGGTATTAAGAGGTACTACGATCCAGACCGTTGATTAAAAAAAAAGGTAAGGTACGGAATAGAAATTATCATAACAGATGGCAGATAGATAATAATATGGCAACAAAGTGTCTTTTATTTTTTTTTAGTTTCACAACTGTTCGCCGATCCTCTCTCTCTACAAGTTCCCCTCTCTCTCTCTCTCTCTCTCTCTCTCTCTCTCTCTCTCTCTCTCTCTCTCTCTCTCTCTCTCTCTCTCTCTCTCTCTCTCTCTCTCTCTCTCTCTCTCTCTCTCTCTCTCTCTCTCTCTCTCTCTCTCTCTCTCTCTCTCTCTCTCTCTCTCTCTCTCTCTCTCTCTCTCTCTCTCTCTCTCTCTCTCTCTCTCTCTCTCTCTCTCTCTCTCTCTCTCTCTCTCTCTCTCTCTCTCTCTCTCTCTCTCTCTCTTCTCAACGAGTTTGACGAGCAATTGCCATGGAAGATTGTTAGGTAGCTGTTGAGACGTGAGGTGTTTTTCATCGAGAAGCCTTGAGATCTTGTTCGAGGAAGCACGATAACTGTAGGCAAGCCATGAGCGGCGAGAGATCAAGCTGGATGCGATCTAGTGAATAAATTTGATTATTTACTTTGTTTTCTACTTGATTACTTAGATGAATCCTGGGTATCATTCAACCTTGTCCTCTGAGCCAAAACAAAATTGTGGCCATCGCGTATATTAAACATATCACCGTATTAATCTCCAATACATACTAAATAATACTCTCTTACTCCTATATTGTAGACTTTCTTTAAATATTTCCAAAACCTTTCCAAAAGTTTTGCTGCACCGATAGACACGAGAGATTTGCTTGAAACTACTTAAAATAACACATAATCATGTAAGTTAAGAAAAAAAATTCCCGATGCTTTCGCCCCACCACTTCCTCGTCCTTTCAATCGGCATTGGCATGGCTTCTACCGATGGTGCCACTATCTCAGATTGCAATGGTTTTCCGTCAGCAACAGCCATGTTCCTCCTCGAATTTACAGAAATCAAATAATCAAGCGCTAGGCCCTATAAAAGAAGGTTTTCTATAAACCGTAAATAGCGAGAGGATGGATCATGAAGATTCAATAGCCTTTTAGTACCACATGAAAAATCTGAATGGCTGAACTGAGTCCTTAAGAAACAATGTAAATCATGAAGGACAATGTAAATATAGAAAACGTCTCGTACAAGGCCCATGTCTACGGCAAATTCCCTCCCGTGTCCACCAATGATGTCTTTTAAGATAAAATTACCATCTTATCCTTCGTATTGAAGTACTTACATCAATACTTGAGTACCTTTTAGATGGTACCTTTAATTGTGAAGCGTTAGATCTAACCCAATAGACGGCCCACGCTACTTGCAAACACCGTAAGAGATCTCTTGGCTTATATCCTTAATATAATCTTGTAACATGCATTTGTAGAAAGATCAACTGTAAGGAGCGAAAGATCATGGAGGATGTAAAGTCCAAGAATGAAGTTTCTAACATACTCTGCTCCCGTCTCTGTTTGATCCGGACTCCAGAGTCAACATAAGTATCTGTGTTGAACCATAAGTGAATTGCTCACCCTTCTCCATCAGCTTAGGCTTTTGAGTGAACTGGTTGGTGCATGCAACTTAACATAGTATCGAGCCAAAGGTATTGAGTTTAAATCCTGGTGATCGCATATTTTACTAGGTCGCTCTTATTTCCACGTTTGCGCCCACGAGAGTTGCACGTGAGGGGGAGTGTTGAACCATAAGTGAATTGCCTATCCTTTCCCATCAGCTTAGGCTTTTGTGTGAACTGGCTGGTGCATGCAACTTAACAATCTGTAGTCTTTTTGTCGGTGAGTACTTACAAACTAAAAATGCAAATAAGGGTAGAAGCATCTTGGTGGAAACAAATAGACTGATCCAGATAAGGACAATAACTTTATTCTGTGATGATGTTTAACTAGTTAGGGCTTCCAGGCCACATCTTGGTCGTCAACGGCAGACGCACAAGCTTATGCGCAGTCTTCATACGTTTCACAGGACAAGCACACGCACGGTCTGTAACTACCTAGCGAGCAGGCTGCCAGGCCACACATCACATTGCCGCCGCCACTTCTTCATCGCTGTCTGGCCAAGTGAGTTGGTGACGGTGATGGGGCTCGTCACCGTGAACGTGCCATCGCTCCAAGTGATCGACCCGAACATGAACTTATCAGTCATGCCCCCCCCCCCCCCCCCCCCATCTCTTCGTGGTCGGTCCTCTCAAGAAATGGAGCCTTGGTGGTTCACCGCGACATGCACACCGGGCGGGCTGGCAACGCTGACCGTGCAAGTGGGCGAAACGAACTTGCCGATGTTGGTCACGCGCCGGCGCTGCGTGACCTTATTTATTTAAGTGAGTAAGCTTGTGGCTGATTCGCTGATGAACAGCATCGGGTGCCTGTTTGTTTAGTTGTTCTGAGGTAGTTCTGGTCTTGATCGATCAAGAGTAGAATCTCTAGATTAATTATAAGCATGGTGCTTAGAATTAATTTTAATACAGGTTGCCTCCAATCCTACATGATGATGTGGTAGCCGTGAGTGCATGTAATAGTTGCAGCTAGCGGTCCCTGTAGTTCACCATCTTTGAGTTGGATAGTGTAGAATCCTCAAGGACTGGGTTTCCTTGGTAGATGTTCCATTTCTACCTTAGAGGTTCACCTTGCCCCAATGCGATAGAAGTTGTATAAGCACAATTTTAACATAGATATCTAAGTCTATTAGAATTGCTAATTTGAAAATATAAGAAAAAGATAAACACATAGTAAGAATCATAATCTCTATCTTATTGTCCTTCCAATTAATCTACTTCTCTCTTAGGGGGTGTTCGTTTCACGGGGGTCTAAAATTTAGAGGGGTCTAAAGAAAAGAATCTTATCATTTAAGAGTATTAAATAAAGTTTAATTACAAAACTAACTACGGAACCCCTGGTCTAATTCGCAAGACGAATCTAATGAGGGTAAATAAGCCGTGGTTAGACGATGGTTATTGTAGCATGACTGTAGCAAAACATAGATTAATTAGACTCATTAGATTCGTCTCGTAAAGATGTACCCATCTATAAAAAGGTTTTGTCATTATACTTTATTTAGTACTAGATTTTCTTTGTTTAGATCCTTCTAAACTTTAGTGCTAAAGGAAACGAACGGGGCCTTAGTCAACTATCTTAGACTTTACTTGGCGAGTGCAGAAAATACCAAGAATATATGATGTACCCCTTACCCATGTTTTAAGTATACTTAGTGCTATCAATGACAAGTGCTTTACTTTGTTGAAAATTCAATTCACACTACTTCCCTATAGAAATATAAATTATAATATCTTGAAATACTTCAAAGTAAAATACTACAATGATGTTTCGTACGCTTGCAGAATTCATAAAAATTAATTTATACGCATAAGAACCATCAACAACCACGAGGATCACTTATGACGATTTTGCCCATCATGGCGGTCACTTATGGCACAATCTGGCCCGCGGCTACAATAGTTTAAGGGTCACTTGTTTGAAGCTACGTACCATGGGTTTCGATATAGGATATGTTTTAATATATATAGATTATATTTCAGAAAAGTACTATGATTTTTGTTTTTTTATAGCATGAGTTATAACTTGTCATGCAAATGAGTGCCGATCATACAGAACGAGAGTATATAGTATTATCTAAGTTTATACAAATGCATATTATACTATTATCTAAGTTAATAAAGTATGAACTAATCACGGCAGAAAATTTCTTGTGTACCATGCAAAGAACTTCCAATCCTTACTCTACCATCGAAAAACTTCCAGGCCCCTGTGTACAACTGCTCTAATTTTCTTGCCCCCGTGTACCATCGCCATTAGAACGTTTGATAATGGACGCGGTTTTTTTACACCGCAGAGGCAGAGGACATCCTCCCATCCATGCAACATGCATGGATCCCGCACATCGCACCACACATGCAGCCGTTGATACTCTCTCGAGATGTGCGCCACCTCGTATCTGTTTAATATTCCTTTTTCTCTTCTTTTTTACAACACTGTATTTGTTTCTATTTTGGGTCCTGTGCTTTCTTGTTATGTGCTGTCCCATGTGTATGTGCAGGCACCTCTCTCCTCGTCCTCCCTCTCTCTCTCTCTCACTCACTCCCATTGCACACTCAACACTATGGGACAAGAGCGGTGATTTCCACAAGCACATGCATAATTAGTCCTGCAAGCCATGCGCTTTTCATATATCTAAACCAATAAAAAAATAAGTTGGGAGGAAAATAGTTTTGACGTGTCAGAATCTACCCACATGTATATCTACCGTTGATTCAGACCCTCAACCTTTTAATCTACCGTCCATTCTGCCAAAAACGACCCCATTGAAATAGCGAGGAGACATCTAAAGCGTTACATCGTCAAAGGCAGTTGAATAAAGCCTGACATCGGCTTTACTTTTTCTCACCCAACGATTTTTCACACCCTGCGATTCACACCTCCCTTTCTTTCCGGGTTTGTTTATTCCTTTCCTTTTTTGAAATCCAATTCCATCCTCGTATCTGCTTTCTTCGCAGCCCTTACCCAAATGGATTCGAGGGAGGGCGGGGCCGCGCGCGGGCTAAGTCCCCCGCGAGTCGCGCCAAATAGATGGGCGCGACTCACTAAGTCGCGCTATTTGAATTGCCGCGATACCATAGTCGCGCCATTCTGTTTGCCGCGGCTCAAGTCGACGACTCTGACGTGGCTACGTGTCGCGGCAAACCAAATGGCACTCTTTGTTTAGTCATGGCAAATCAAATAGCGCGACCAAAACGTCTAGATTTGCAAATCTAGGTTCGGAAGGTCTGTTAATAAAATATTATTTAAAAAAGGTTTAAAAAATAAAAAAGTCTCTCGTCTGCCGCGTCAGTACGTCAGGCAGGCGAAGCTGCCAGACAGGAGCCATTGGGTTCTTCCGCAGACGACGACTAAGCTGAACCCTCGTATTCATGGACCTCTGCAGATCAACAAGGCCGCTTGACATCAGGAGCTTTGCGACCTTATCTTGCTTCATTCGATCAGAGAATCACTCAGGTAATTGATTTTGCCTCCGGTGTTAGATCAATTATTAACCCTGCATTTGATTTTACCACAAAGCTGATTGATCGGTCATGGTCACTAATACTTGCCTGCTGAATGGGCATGCATGTCTCTCTAAAATTTTCTTTAGTGGCATGTATTATGCTGATTGATTTCAGAGTGTTTAGCTAGATCAGTAAACAGAGCTTTCTGCATTGTCAAATCTGGATATTATTCAATCTAAATTATGATCACACTGCTGGCTGTTATGGCATAGACGAACAAAAGAGTAAAAGACTTGAATGTGAACGCAGCGGAAGATAAATTTTGAGCTAAACTCAAAGACTCAAAGAAGGCTAGTAGCTAGTAGGCCGTCAATCCAGTTATGATTGCAGGCTGCAGAAAGAAGCAGCGCAAGCAGCAGGCAAAATACCAAGCAGACGGCGTAGACCAACATGCCACGGACAAACATTCATGCAGAAGCATGAAGCAAGAGCATCACCAAAACAGCCAGTCGAAGCTGCAACACGATCGACCAGCCCATGTGCAAGGCCGAAAGGACATGTGCAAGATCAATGTCGTGTTGGCAGCCCACGTCAATAAGCAAGCAGCACTGCAACCCAAGGAAGATCAGAGATGAGCCTCGCATGTCCTCGAGACGAAGAGAAGATGCAGAGAGGAGCTCCAGTTGACATGAGCCGGGAAGCTGAGCCGAGCCGACGGAGGCGAGCCAAAGCCGAGCCTTGAAGAAACCGAGCCGATGGGAGGAGCCGAGCCTGGCCGCAAGCCAAACCGCGAGCCGAACCGACGATATGAGCCGAGCCGACGATCCTCGATCCAATTAAGGCCGAAGAGCCGAGCCGCGAGCCGAACGAAACAGATCGAGCCGACGACGGAAATCAGAAACGAAACGAATCGCTTCGATTCCGGCGGCAACGAACGGAAGGCACATTTTAGTTTGCGTGGAGAATTGCGTATTGCTAGATCATTTGAATTCTTATTCGTCTGCTATCACCAATTCAGTTTACTGATGAGCAATACCTTGTTATGAACACTATCATATTCTTAACATATTTACCAGGTTTAACTTTTTCCAATATATTTCAAACGAACAGGATTCTCGCGCAGAAGCTGAGCATGAGGTACGATGAGGCAGAGTTATGGATAATGAATTTGTCCAGGAGTTAAAAACTAGATGCCATGATTGCTTCAGTGTCTGGAATTATCATGTCACCGAGATTGCATATATGTGTAAGTTCTTTCTCCATGATGTCACACTACAACAAATATAGGTTGCTATGACATTTTTCTTGTGACAAGGTACCGTTTAGTCATAAAGTTTGTTGGGTTTATGATATTTTTGAGAAAATAGGGTGTTTTATGACAAAAACCAAGATTTGTCATTAAAATTGGCCACAAAATTGTCATAAATCAACACTCCATTATATTATGACAAACATAAATGTCATAATTGGCAAAAAATAAATGTCACAACAGTTATGACAAGCATGAATTGTCATCAGCAAATTTTCTTTATTTTACACCAAAATTTATGACAGATATAAATTGTCATTACGTTGCACACTTGTCAAATACATGTCACGTGGGACCCACATATATTTTTTATTCAAAAAATAAAAGCAAAATGTAATTGATAAAATGGGAGTTTTTGGTAAATAATTTCTTTAGATCATGCACGCGTGGCCCACATGTGGTTTGGTTAATTAGATTAATTTGATTGAACAATTTTTTGGCCCATAGAACAATTTTATTTCTTTGTTGGAACAAATATTTTTT